>APFE031055704.1:0-29908 GCA_000404065.3 Pinus taeda | reverse complement strand
CCTCGCTCCAAATGAGCTTCCTTGAAGTGTAATTCTGCAAACACAAACAAGCAAACAAATTAAATAGCACCTGAAAAGTGAATATCATAAAGCATATTCATCATAATGATCAAGGAGATTATGAAACAAACCACATAAGACAATTTGTTGAGAAAAATGAATCTGATTGTATTAATTCAAATTAAAGAAGAACTTTACAACCTGTGCCTTGATGTTGTACAAGCTCCTCCCAGGGTCTGACAAGAAGTCTCCTCTACTTTGACAAGTTTCACTCACTTCCCAATGAAACCAAAAGGTATGTGATCTCTCCTCTCAAGTTTAACTAGGAAGTTCTAATTCCATCAGCGTTTACCCTCAAAATGTTCAACTTCTAACCTCCCTAGCAATTGATCCAATGCCTTAATTTATAGTGCAATGGAGGGAAGTTACTAGGTCCTCCTTCAAAGGGATAAAGCCCTCCTTCAAAGGGATAAATCCTCCTATCAAGGGATTAGCTCCTCTTTTGAGATGCATGAACCACCTTGGATCAAACAATCCACATCAAAATCCTTCTAGAAACATCTAGATTTAACCCAAAAGTGAGTTTTTTAGGATAAACTTGCACCTTTTTTACTTTTAAAAGGGTACACACCCACCCCTTTACAGACAGACCGTACAGATACGCAGGTAATATGAACAAAGAGTGCGGGCCCACAGGCAAAAGTGAGAGAAAGTGTGGAACCAGAGTAATATTGATTTTCAATGTCTTTCTCTCATTTGCAAAGCTCGACATGAAGAGATAAGGTCTGAGACTTGCTTAGGAGGCTAGTATAAGTGATGATAGACCCATACTGACTGCAAATAATCATCGTGATGATATTTTTGTGTAACACTCCTGCATCAGACTCCCGAGGCACAAAGATTTATGACCTCCTGGTGATATGCTTCTCCTTAATCCCATAGCGATTCTTCCTGCTTCCTCAGTGGAACTGCCTTCGTGATCTTGCTGTGAGTTGCAACAAAACCTCTGCAGTAACAGTCTTCTCTGCTACACAATACCTCACCAAGCTTCTCTCTTGGCTTAGTCTTTTGGCATCTCTCTGGTTCTCTCTTCTGTGAACCATTGGAGCACTCCATGCTCTAGGCTGCTACAAGTTTTCTCAACTTCTGTTGCCGCTAACACCAATACAAATATCATAAACTATCGAATATTTAACCTAATTTTACCTCCTCCTTTTACAAAGACACTCCTTCCCTCTCGCAAGAAAACTTTCCCTGCTCTAATACCAAAATGATGAAAGAAAAACTGATATAAGGCAATTTAGCTGCACATTTACATAATTAGTACGTGGACCTGTGAGTTATGGCCCATGTATTCATCGGAAGCATTATAATTGGTGAATTTCACAATAAACCCATAATCCGTGGAATCACAACAAACAACAGAATAAGACTTAACTCGCCAACAAATATCAGTCCCACTTGGAACACACAAAAATAGATCTCAAATAAATTTAACCACGTTGATAATCCATCGGGTCCGCTTGAAATGTTAAACTCTTCCCAAGTTTGAGCGCGATCACCATCCAATCTGCCAAGCAATGGACAGTCAAGATCGTCGGAACTCAACGAGGATTTAACACCGTTGCATAAATCCTCATCGGGTCTGAAATATGAATTAAACAATGTGCATCTTCTGACGTGATATCCGTCTGATCACAGGTTCAACGGACATCTTGATCCATCCAATCACAGGTTCAACAGATGGCTTGATCACTTCTAGACTTCAACTGAGTTATGTTCTAGTTCATAACTTCATCAGGTCCGGTTTTCAAATACTACATATGGTATTGAAGGCACGTGAGAAACCACTCCCGCATACGAAGAAAACTCTTCCGTTGATTAATGCCCATGCTTCTATGCCATGTGATGACAGTTGGATCCACATATTTGTCGATCGGATGATCCAGATCTACTCTAGGGTTTCTCCACAAACTGGTCCTGTTCTCATGTTCCGCCAATGTTATCCGTCGATCTAAATGATTTGACGACTCCCTCTGCACTTGTTCGCTTATGATGGGATTTTTGTTATAACACAATTCCACTCTGCCATACTGTATCTAAGTACTCACAACACTCATACAATAGTTAATTCATTTTATCATTGGATTGTCATCAATCCTTATAGTGATTGATGGTCGGTTAATAAATCTATAACACTGGATTTTTCTTGTCAACGCATTTATACACAGACACAGGAGATTCACATAACACACATATTTATATTATACAAGACTAAATTATAGTCTAAGGCATCTTAGCCTTAGTCACGAATCCCTCTCTCGACTACATTGTATTCTCACTTTCCTCCACTATCTATATTGTTCTCTCTATATCTCTATTAGAACAAGCAGGTTCATAATATATAGAAGTAACTACAAAATCATGGATCATTTTAGATCCATGATCTTCTCCCAAAATCGTTCAGACAAATCCCTAAATTCCTCATTATGCATACATGGCAGATAATTACATTAGATAAATCTTCTAGAGACTTATCAATTCCATCGAATTAGCTCATTTTTAACATAAATTTGCTCCCGGTTTACATGATTGTCCATGTCTCCTCCTCCACAGCTTTGGATTCCAAATTTGATTAAGAGTGCTCGGATACTCTTACATCAACCTATGGCGTGAGAAACCGCAACCTAGGGGCATCTAAGCTATCAAAATCACCTAGGGATTATAGCTAGCCTCGACCACACCATCCCTTAACATGACTAGACTTTTTCCCACATAGTTTCAAACAAGTAACCTTCACATCACAGAGTGATTTAATAGTACACCTCATCGTCATCTATTCTATGCCTCATAAACTATTTTTTCATTATATTATGTATTAATAAAAATTATACTACAAAAAAATATTAAACTTTATTATGTTGTAACCAACAAGAATGATATTGATAACTTTTACAAATTAAATATAACATCATAGATAATTCAAAAGTTTGAACTAACAAGACGGGCTGCAGGGCAGCTAGTCCCTGCCCCAGCCCGCAGCGTATTAGATTATGCTGCCCAAGATTCCACAGAGCTGAAAGGCTAGTATTAGGTCTGAGTTCCCTTAGATCCATGTGCAGGAGACAAAACACAAGGCTGAGGCTAAGAAGATGGTGACTGCATGTTGAAATAGGAGGTTGAGGCCCGAAATATGCAGGCCAAGGGTTCCAAGCTACTTGACCAAGTGAGCAAGAGTATGAGGAAGGGCACCGAGGGCAGATCCAAAACAATATGGCAAACATCCTTATCTGAACAAGAGCTCGCTGTAAATGCTTAGAGAAGGCGAAGCAGGAAGGATGACGATTTCTTTGAAGTCTGAGCAGTTTGATTCAAGAAGGATTGACATGTTATCTTTGTTCTGGGTTCGTGTGAAAGAGGGCAACTAAGACTCTGTTTTGCTTAGGAAAGGAGGGCCGAAGTCCTGTAGTGGAGGCTGAGAGGACTGTGAGGAGACTCTAAGTATGAACAAAGTTGTGAACAACATGCATTGAAGCTGTTATACAGTGGTACATGATGCAGCAAACCCACTGTGAGTTGCTTTTATTTTGTGCCCTAAGTACAGTGATATTGGAGAAGCAAATCCACTGTTAGAAGAAGATTTGTTGGGCCAAAAATCAGTGACTTTGGAGCAGCATAGATCACTGTAAGAAGGCTGAGCTGTGGAGCTGGTTCTGCAAGTGAATCTGGAGCAGTGGAAGATCTTGTGAGCAGCTGAAAGCACCTTAGCTATCGGTGTCTTCCATCTAAGTTCCTCACTCGGATGTTGCTACCTATGCAATTAGAAGATTTGGCTTTGCCATCTCGTATTGGTAAATAGATGTTTATGTAAACAAAAAGAAAAGTAGGTATTAAGTATAATCCAATTCCATCTTATATTTGGTAGTTGTGGTTACATTTTTTTAAATAAACTTTTAGAAATATAAGAATATACGTGCCTATCTTATCTTTTATACTAGCGTTAAAGCCGAGCAAATTGCTACTATGGCTCGATTATTCCTTCTACTAAGGTTTTCTTATATTCTATTTTTGGGCTTGCAGATATTCTGTATCATTATCGTAGGTGCAAATAAATATGATGGCAAAAGATTAGGCCCATTCCGTGCCCTATGACATAGAAATAACATTGTCATTGGTTTACTTGAACCATTTTATGCTATGCATGTGTTTATTCACCAGCTAAGCACCTTAGCTATCGGTGTCTTCCATCTAAGTTCCTCACTCGGATGTTGCTACCTATGCAATTAGAAGATTTGGCTTTGCCATCCCGTATTGGTAAATAGATGTTTATGTAAACAAAAAGAAAAGTAGGTATTAAGTATAAACCAATCTTAAGTAATTGAATTATTGCCATATCTTTTAAATTTCATGTTTCAATAACTTAGAAAAACTGGAAGATCAGCACTAAGGCCCGTAAACCATAGATTCGCGATCGTTCGCATGAGCGAAACGTGGCGGTTGCTGCCTCCTTCATCGGGACGCCTGTTGCCACAGAAGAATGAATAATGCTTCAAATTTTGAGACCTCTCGGAGGAAAATCCTTGTTCTTACTGCCTGACCTCTCATGATGATCTGCGTCGGGCTGATTATGAGCTGCAATTTAAATTATTTCAGATGAAATATTCCCATATTGAGCTTGCAGACAAGTTGCAGACCCTTCAATTTCAGTTCTCTCGTCTGCTCGATGAGGTTGACGCCTTGAGGAGCATGATAATGGATTTTTGGTACTAGCAGATTTGGGCATTGTACTTACAGTGGCAGAGGTATTTTTGGTGAGGCATACCCTAATGGAAGCTGTTACAGCCTGTACATGCCTTTGTTTTGGTCAAACAGCAGATAGGATGCGTTGTAGCGGCTTGATTGTGGCATTTTCGCAACATAACAATCACTGGACAACAGTATAAGTAGAATAGAAGTGCTATATTTGGATTTCAGTGAGTGCATGGTAAATATCTGAGGCGGAAAAGGTAGTTTGCATGCTATAGTATAGTACAGTGAAATAAGAGGCAGGGGTGTGCTGTGGTACTTGCTCACAGTTTGCCCTCATGATCTCAAATAGAGAGATAGCAAAGATAGTGGGCGTATGTACACAAGATCTGGAGAGGTAAACCCTATATCTGCTTGAAAATTTTATGGATTTTTGGTACTAGCAGATTTGGGCATTGTACTTACAGTGACAGAGGTATTTTTGGAGAGGCATACCCTAATGGAAGCTGTTACAACCTGTACATGCCTTTGTTTTGGTCAAACAGCACATAGGATGCGTTGTAGCTGCTTGATTGTGGCATTTTCCCAACATAACAATCACTGGACAACAATATAAGTAGAATAGAAGTGCTATATTTGGATTTCAGTGAGTGCATGGTAAATATCTGAGGCGGAAAAGGTAGTTTTCATGCTATAGTATAGTACAGTGAAATAAGAGGCAGGGGTGTGTTGTGGTACTTGCTCATAGTTTGCCCTCATGATCTCAAATAGAGAAATAGCAAAGATAGTGGGCGTATGTACACAAGATCTGGAGAGGTAAACCCTGTATCTGCTTGAAAATTTTATAATTTCTAAAGATTTTCGGCTTCCAAATTATACCATGTTTTTTTAATGCCATTGTTGACTGATGGAAATATATTGAACATTGAAAGCAACTTGTAGTATTGCTTGCACGACATAAGTTTGCGAAGCTTGTCTTCCATTCCACGTGCAAATTCTTCTAATTTCAAAAGATCTTTTTCTCATATCCAAAATGTCTATGTTTCCCCTAGATTCATCATCTTTTCTAGTGTAGCTCACCTTTTATTTGTGTGCATCCTTGTGGTTTCTGCGCTCAAAGGCATATATAGCAGTGTAAATTCTCCATAGTAAAATATTCGTGTCCAGCTCTTTGTGTCTTCAATTCAATAGAAATTCAACCTCATAGTAAAATACTTTTATTATTGCTTTTGACCATTTGAAATTTGTTACCTAGAGATTCGTTTGCAAATTGATTTCTGATGGTGTGAACTACATGTGATTATTTTTATTTTCTGATGTAAATCTCCGCCTTCTATAGATTTTTATATGAATGTTGCATTCATGTATTATTGACCACCGGATCTAGAAGGGCGCGACTCCATGCAAGAAAGGGTGATCTTGCTACTCCACGCTCCGATGACAGCTGGCAAAGCCACAACCCTCAAAGCACGACACTTGGTCAATATGCATTCAAATGCCCATGCAGGCTGGCAGAACGCTTAGTTTTATACTTTTGGTCACGTTTCAAGCAAAGTTTTATACTTCTGGTCACGTTTCAAGCAAAGGGCTATTGACATCAGAAATGCATCCATGGAGAAAGTGTTTCCAACTTCTGCTATTTTTTCTGCATATAATTTTGTGTAGTTTCTCGTCTTGAACCCGTCTGTTGTTTCTCTTATGCAAGCAAGCGAGTTCATCTTCAGGCGAGCGTGAGATTGACATCATAAATGCATCCATGCAGAGTGATTCTGGTACTCTGTCGACATATAATGTTTCCTGCTTCTGCTATTTTTTCTGCATATAATTTTGTGTAGTTTCTCCTCCTGAAGCCGTCTGTTGTTTCTCTTCTCCAAGCGAGCAAGCGAGCAAGTTCATCTTCAGGCGAGCGTGAGATTGACAATCAGCAGGAGCAGCAGCTTGCGTGTGTGATTCGGCTTGGATTTCGAGTCTAAAAGCTATTCGGAGCTGCTCATCCAGAAGGCATGGTGAGTGTCATATACTACAAATTTGGAACCGAAATGCTTTGTCCTCATGAAATCAAGCAAATAGTTGTTTAAAAAAACCGTGATGCCTTACTGTATAAACTCAAAAATTGTTTTGGAGATGCCTGAGTGTATAAACTTAAAAATATAGAAAACCAACCAGTAGAATAGGACAATCAATGGCCGTCTATGCAAATTTTTTGACAATATCAAGATATGAGTATATAATGTGTTTGTTTTGGGCTAATATGATTTCTTTCTTTATTTCTTCAGCCCAACATAATGATGGAGCTAGAAAGTTTGAAGCGTGAGCTAAATCATACTCTAGGCATGTTTGTTATAGAGAGAGAAGAAGCAATGAAAGCGAAAATCACGGTGAGTTTTATCCGTCTATCTTGCTTTAAAATTTATAGTCGAGTTTAATGTAGGTTGAAAATCAGATATGCAGTTGGATGCAGAACTAAGAGCTAGAACTAGGAAACATTTGCATTCTAATTACTATTCCTACATATATTAAATTAGTTTACAGGAACGGGACTTCAAGTTCTTGTAATCAATATTTTCTTTTTCAGAATATTCACTTAATTTATAGGAATGGGACTTCAAGTTCTTGGAATCAAGATTTTCTTTTTCCAAAATATTCACAACTCTTTATTCTGTCGATTACAGCTGCTATTCTTAAAATCAACATTTTATTTTTGTTCTTGATAATATTTGACAATTCTTTGACATCCATTTTTTTCCTTCAGACAAACAGAGTCAATCTGCAGTGTTTTTACCTGTCCTTCGAGCTTCTTTTTCTCCGCGACAACTTCCTCGTACTGCTGCTTGAGATCATCGTAGTCCTGTTCGAGCTGCTTCGTCTTCCAGCGCGCCCGACGGTTCTGGAACCACATGAAGCCCTCCGCTGATCTCATCGTCATTGCACATACAGTTCAGAAGAGGGATATTGAAGAAACTCCGAGAAGACGCCGTCGGAGCCCAGCGTTCAGAAGACGGGGGAATTTCGCTCCCTTTGGCTTATTAGGTATGAAGGATTTATGCAGAGAATAAGCATTTGGAAAGGCCATAGGAGCCAGCACATGTTCCAACACCTATTTGGAAAGGCCATAGGAGCCAGCACCTGTTAGATGTGCTGGCAGGCGTACATGCAACGGTGATAACTGTACATGCACTGTGCTACAGGCCAATGTATATATATGCCTTATATGTGTTCCCCGTAATTAACATTAAATGTTAGGGAACTAATGCTATCTTTGCGATAGCATTACTTCAGGCAAGCGACACTGTTTTAATTAACCCAGCTGCTTTCTTAACAGTTTCCTAATTTTTTAGATCGTATACCTCGTACTGAGGCCAAATAAGATGAACGTTGATTTGATTGGTTACAAGCATCGGGAAACATATTTTATGGCATCGGTTAATGTAGCAGGGACTAAAAACTTTGGCTTAAGTTAAAATGTGTTTACAGATGAACCTGGGTTGTCGTGCCAAACTAATAGCCACCGACCAAAACCGATTGCTATAGTCCCTGCCAAGCCCGAAGGGCAGGGACTAATAAGATAGAAAAACTAGAGTGTTGCCTAATATCATTTACATATTTTCAAATATTTAAATTAAAAGATATATAAATTTTATTATGACTTTTTTAAATTTTAGTATAATAAATATGATAAGAAATTAAGCGAAAGTAAAATGATAAATAATTAATTTTATAAGAAATAAAATTATATTATTAATATAATTTTAATCTCCAAATTTAAATTAAATTTATGAAGTTTTGAATGAACCATATTGACTTTTGAAAACAAAAATTAAAAATACATTTTATAATCAATACAGTTGCTCTTAATAAATCTTATAATCAACTCTTCTACACCATTTTATAATCAACAATCTCATGGTCAACTCTTCTGCACCTAATAAACCACGTGTATACTAATATTTTTATATCCATAATAAAGAATTGAAAATTATTTTATTCCAATATATTCTGCAGAGCATAACATCCGGCTATAAGCCCTAAACTTCCCAAAATCAGCTCAACATCCTAATTGTGTGCATATGATATCATGTTACCATATGAACATAATCTCTTCACAACAAAACGCTCAGAAATATTTATTAAAATTAACTAAAACATAGTAATATTCAGCGTACTAAAACTCACACTAAAGTCGCCGCAGTCATGATTATTTTATTATTTTACAGCTCATATGACATAAAACCTTAGAATCAATTCTGCAAGCTTCTAATCTCGACTGATGACCAACGATTTTCTTTGGTGAGCCAAAGCAGAGTGCCCCAGACAATCAGGTGACAATCAGTCGATTCCTCGCTATGTCCCTATCCATGGGGATGACATTTCTATAACAGTACAACAATATTATTATAGGCATTTCCGTTGTTCTCTAGCACCTCAAGTTCTATGGTAGAAGTCATTGTCTGAAAGAAACAATGACAGTAAAACAACCCATAGGCATACACCAAGCCACGGGAGACCAAATGACGGTGGTATGAATCAGTTACATATCTTATCGTTTTTTTCTTTCCAATGTCAGTTGTCGATTGAAGAAAAGGGAAGAGGTCAGAATTCCTCCGTGGTTGATTTTCAGACTTTTCATTCACTTGCTATACTGGCCGAAAGTTCGTCCAGTTTATCTAGATGAACTGTGCTAAATTTCCACTAAACGGCCTCCAAATATTTATGGCCAGAAGAGTCGAGCGAACGACCGAAGTGAATGAAATGCCTGTAAACCAACTATAGAGGAACTCTGAACTCTCCTCTCTTCCACAATTAACATCAGACATTGGAAAGAAAGCAATGATAGGAAATGCAATTGAAAGACAATGTGATCCTTCACACCAGCGGAGTGAACAACAAAGGTGACTATGGAGGAACTCTGACCTATGCCCTCTTGTTCATGTCATTTCTATTGAAACTTTTCAGATATAAAAAGGCATCAAAAAATTATTGTAACAAACAACATCGCTTGGTTTTCGAGTGCGCAACAGATTCATTGGAGAGCGCACATGAACCATAAGTGTGACACAACAGATTAAAAAAATTGAAAACACGTTCTCGATAAACTGACCGAACTCTCCACCAGCAAAATTGTGTGTGACAACAGATTCAAACGGCTTCATCATCAATTATAGACGGTTTATGATTTATCATTATGTTCGTAGTGTGAAAAGAAATGTTTTATTAAGAATATCTGCGGAACAAACATTCTAATAGTTACCTCAATTTTCTTATTTTATTTGGGTTATAAGAGTGCAAACATAGCAGGGGAAGAATGGTATGCATATTTAAAGTTTGTGGGGTTGGAGTGGATAAATTCATTTAGAGTTTTCATATTCTAAGCAGATATTCAATAATGTTATAAATTTGTTATTCTGGTTAACAGTAAAGCTTCTAAAATAATCGATACACAAGCGTGTCTCAGGAATGGTATTAAATGTTTGATCATTTTATTAATAGTAAAGTTAAAGTGTAATAGTATAAGAATGTTTAAAAATGTATTTAATAATATAAATAAAAAACCAAATATAAGATAAAAGTATTTGAATCTCTACTTGTTTATTATTTTCTATCGGCTTTAAGTAGGCCGTGAAAAAGGAGAGAGATAGATTAGCACTAGTAAAGAAAAATCAATTTAGAATGCGAAAGATAGAGAAAATAAGGAGAATATCAGAATATGTTAACCAGAGCTGGCTTGGTTTAATACAAAATAAAGAGATGAAAAACATATCCCTAGAACTAGAGAAA
This sequence comes from Pinus taeda, assembly GCA_000404065.3. Classification (NCBI taxonomy): domain Eukaryota; kingdom Viridiplantae; phylum Streptophyta; class Pinopsida; order Pinales; family Pinaceae; genus Pinus; species Pinus taeda. The sequence continues at coordinate 19,387 of APFE031055704.1, read as the reverse complement.
TAGAAAGCTAAAATAAGGTAAAGCCATGGCTTGGTTTAATACAAAATAAAGAGATGAAAAACATATCCCTAGAACTAGAGAAATAGAAAGCTAAAATAAGGTAAAGCCATGAATTGTTTATAGATAAAAGAAGTGGTTTGGGTAGTTCATTAATTATATTAAGAGAGGATATTTTCAATAGGTTTACTGAATATTTAATAAATTTATTTTTTAGGTGCTTTAAGCGTCAACTAATATGGTTGTGATGGAGTAAAATCAACAAATCTTTGCCCCGTCGATAATGGTTGGGGAATTTTTAATGGACATATAACTATGTTCAAATAAAACGTTCCAGGAATGAGAAACGGGAAAATAACAATGTAGTGATAATTTATAAAACAATGTCTAAAGGATTATTGAAATAAGAAGAACATTGGAGCCATGTTCAATTAAGATCAATAGTCCAAAGTATAGAAGTGGATAATTATGTCAACTACGGGGATATATCCGTGGATAATTGTGTCAACTACTTGCCCGTAGTAGTGATGACACATTGGCATTGATTTATGTGCTCTTTCTTAAGATATACGTGTTTCATGATCTAGTCATGAAGGTGAGTTCAAAAAATTTAAATATTATAGATTGTATTATAAAGATTTATTAGCTACTATACATGAAAGTATAATAATATGAGAAACGTTTGTTTGGACGAAAATTTATTGATATGAGTAAATTATTTACAAATAGTTACCAGGCTTCTAGGTATGACATTTTAATTAAATCTTACACTATTTGGAGGGAGGGACTCTTTGGATTTGAATTGGTATTTATGAGTGATTTCGAGGGTTGTGACATATTAAGAAACCTTTTAGATTTTCATAGCTAAAATATATGAAGTAGCTTAAAGAATAATCCAATTGTAAAAAATGAAATTAGTGTAATATAACTTAAACCAAATAAAAAGGAGAACAAGAAGAAATGAGTGAATACACTTAACATGTTCTTAATCAATAAAAACAATTCCCCAATTCCTGGGATTATTGTTTTTCTCCAAAATAATATAATATCTATGTATTACATTGTAATTTTATGTATTCAAACATAAACATACTAATATGTCTAAGAAATCTTTTGTAAATATTTAACCAAGAGTCTTACTTTCTTTATTTTCATATTCATATTTCTATTAAGTGAAATAGAGATAAGAATTAGAATTGATTATGTGACTAAAATGTTTTTTGCTATAGTAGTTACTCACCTTTATGCTTTAGTTTCCAATATAACTACCATAAATATTTCATGCCTTTATTTAAATACTTAATATCATAATTTTATTTGGTAGTAGTTCTCAATCTAATTTTATATTTCATTTAAATAAACAAATAAACTAATATCACCTATCATTTCCTCTTTTAAAAAACAACAACTACTACATTTTTATCAGAAAATATTTATTCAAAATACAATGCTCACAATTTAAAATTTCGAATGAATTATTTTCTTAATAGTATAAAAAGAAAAAAAAAGATAAATTTCATATTTAAAAAAACCATACATTTTAGTTATAAACTCTTTTTTATTTCTCAATTTTTTTAAATCCTATAATATATATTTTAATAAATATTATTTCAAATTTATATAAACTAAAATAATATATTTTAAATTTTAATAAAAAATAAATTATAAAACATTTAATTTTATGAAAGTAATTTCTAAAAATTGGTAAAATACTTTGACAGGAATCAACCCTTCATGATCCCATAGCTCAGAGTCTTATCATCATAGTAGTGCATAACATAAATAAATAGGGAATCATTTAAATACATGTTACTAACTTCAAATGAATGTAGACGTAAAATTGGTAAATATCTTTTGCGATAATGCACAATAATGATTTCATGTCAAATTTTAATAATTTATATATTGTTTACATTATATTTATTTCATAAAGTTGACATAAATATCATTTATATTATATTATTTTAACTCTAACAGAATGTTACAATGAAGAGTCAATAAAATTAGGAAAAAAAGTGGGTGACACAATTAGATATTATTATTATATTACTCAATTTAAATCTTAAAATATTTATTTAATTTATAGAAAATATAAATGATTTTTATATAATTTTTTTTTATAATTTAAATATATTGATAATGATGGTTAATGTTTATTGACATCAAACTTTAGTCTATTGAGTTAAATAAATTAATCATTTAGTTTGATTTAAGATTTTATTTTTATGCTCAAAAAGGTTGGAGAGAAGCCTCCCAAGCTCACTGTAATTTTGACAATGTAAAAGGTTAGGAAGGTCAATATTTCAACAAAGATCTTGAAACTGAGATCTAATGTGGTTGGCATTCCAAGAGGAAGTGACTTTTATCCTGGATGCTCATATTATCACAGAGATGACAGAACTTTTCCATCCATGGGTTTTTAGGACCTGCCCAACGATCCATTTCACTATGGAGCTCTTGAGAGTTCGTTAAATGATAAAAAAATATTCAAATTATTAATTTGAAAGTTTTATTTTACATTTCAGGGAATATGTATGTTTGTCTATATTTGTGTTCCCCTTTTAAAAAAAATAAAAAATAAAAATAATATGGTTATGACCAAAAATGAATAAGAAATAGAAAAAATATGAGTAAGATATTTGAATACTTTTCAAAAATATTTCAACAAGAGATTTAAATAAAACTATCTAAACATCTATGTTATATATAAACTTCATATATATTTATATATAAAATATTAAAATAAAACATTTTAATGTTGTATATAAAAGAATATTCAATGTGGGTTATTAATAAATATTTTAATAAGAAATTAATATTAGCATATACTTAAAATATATATCAAAATAAAAAACAATTTTAGTTTGTTTGATAAAGTCTTGATGTATATGGGATGTAAAATATTTTATATAAATTAAGTATAAATTCTATATCTCATTTAATTTTTTATGTATATATCATGAAAAATTAAGTTTTGATGGTTAAAACGTTTATTTGGGTCTTATATATATTCTATTTAATATTCAAATATACAATTTGAACAACAAAAAATAACAGATTTTATTTTATACTCTAAAAAAATTTAAACTTAAAACATCTATACTGATATATATAATCATTGATATCAATTCTTTAAAAATTACATGTAATCTAACTTAGAATAAAAATAACATAAAAGTCATTCTAATAACAAAAATACTTATAACGCAGAAGAATTTTATTGTTCGAATCCTTTAAAATATTAAGGTTAGAATAGTCGACCTAATGACAAAGTGTATCAAAAATCTCAAAACCAACCATGGAGGAACTTTGATCTCTGCCATTTTCTTCACGTTATTAGTCCCTGCTTCCTGCCACATAGGACTATTAGTAATCGGTTTTAGTTCCTGGCATTAGTCATTGTTCAAATTAACCTAAATCTTTTATCTGTGACTCATAAAATACGGTTGCAATTAACCTAAATCTTTTATCTGTGACTCATAAAATACGGTTGCTCAATATATCGATTGATGTAATAATTTGCAAGACAATTCACATTTTTTATTATCTTATTTGGCCTTTGGGGCTATATTGTTCATATAGTTTGCAGGTTCAATGGATTTACTTGATTCATATTTTCGAAACAAGAACCAATGTCACCATTAGTTAATAGACATTAAATATTAGGTTTAAATATTAAGTTTTTTTTGTTTGGTTCATAAAATATATATTCTGTCGTAAATACCCGACACCACACACAACATGGTTGTGTGCATGTAATGGTATGGTGTGTGCAACTAGAGTTAACTGAAGCCATTCACTAAAGCAGCTAGCCCCATGTCGTTCACTCTATGCATGAAGTTGTTAACATAAGTGCTTCACTTGCAATAGCTCCAAACCAGAAATATCTAGCGTGTTTAACCTGCAATAGCTCTAAACCAGAAATATCTAGCGTGGTTGACCTGCAATAGCTCTAGATTTTGCTTCACTGAAGTTGCTAGCCCTCTATCATTCACTCTTTGCATGAACCCATTAACAAAAGCGCTTGACCAACAATAGATTCAAACCAAAAAGATCTAGTGCACCTAACCTGCAGTAGCTCCAGAGTTGGCTTCACTAAAGAACCTAGCCCCGTGTCATTTACTCCCCGCATGAAGTTGTTAACAAAAATGTTTTACCTGCAATAACTCCAAACCATAAAGATCCAATGCTATTTTATTGCAATAACTACAGAGTTGTACCTCTATTTGTGATTCTCTAATCAAGTGGCTAACCATAAAGATCCAGTGCGCTTCATGGTTCTATATATGGAATGCAAAAGGAAGATCATCTTATCACTGATGGAAAGACAAGGATTTGACTTTTTCTCTGCTTAGTTCAGGCTAACAAGTGTCTAGCTCCTCTCTCTCTTAAGTATAGAAATACTTGACTAATTGCTCCTCGGTATGGAACTGCTTCACTGACTTCTCCTGAGACTACATCAACTGCTTTTGTTTCTTCCTCCACTTATGTCTCTCACTAGTGTTACCAAAATACCATAGAAAAATCCTCCATAATATAAATGGAGAATTAGGTGACATTTCTCTTTAATGGTAAGCCTTAGCTTCTTAGTTCTATACTTGCAATGAAATTGTTATTGTACTTGCAATGAAATTTTGATTACAATGAACTTATTTGTATGCACTGTTTATCGGTATTCCATATACAAGTTGTTGAGTCAATTTTGTACAAAGGAAATTCCTCGTTTGAAAATATTTCATTGAACCTTGCGAGTGGAATGTATTGAAAGAGCTTGCTTGCGCTCTTTTCTAAAAGAAACAAAAAGAGGTTTTTTTCTAAAATAAATATCTTTAATTTAAGCTTTTACCACTTGTTTTGGAAAGAGCTTGTTAACGGAGTGAGTGAAAAATCTTTTTTTCTAAGAGAAATATCTTTAATTTAAGCTTTTACCACTTGTTTTGGAAAGAGATTATTAACGGAATGAGTGAAAATTCTTTATTTATTAACCATTACAACTCCATGCGGACAAAAATGTGAATTGTTGCTTTGTTGTTGACCTTAAAATCTTACCGAACTAGCCTAGCGGTTTTATTCTCTACGACCTTCCAAGCTACTTGCCACCATCCAAGCTATTGAGTTTTCTCTGCGACCTTCCCAAGCGACTTGCTAAAATGGTTTCAAATATGGTGATATCATTTTTTTTTGGTGAGGATTCTCTAATTGTGAAAATGGGTCTTGTTGAATGTGAGATTAGGATAGAAAATGTTATGAAGAGACTCATGGAATGATGGAATTGTATCACCTTTTGGGCAGCCTAATGGTAATGAAAGATGTGTTGGAGATAGGCATGGTGTACTAAACAGACCAAGTTTTGATAAAGCAGAAGAGGGGGCCCAAACACGACTAGAAGAAAGTCGAATAGCATGTCAAAGTCTCAATGTGTGTTATGTTTGCAACGGAATGACATCAAAATTGCAATGCTTCACTTTAAACTTTTGCAGGCTTATAGCTTTCCACCACATGTATAGATACAACCATGTAATCACTAATTCAATTATTCATTAGATGTGCTATCGACTAACTAGAAAGGATACTTCCATGCAACCACAGAGAATTCATATTAACCCTAGCTAAATATGTGTAGGCGAAATGCTCGATGTAGATTCTGGTTTGTTTATAACAGTTTACAGCGAACATCGATCCTTTCACCTTTAATCGCTTGATTTAGACCCACAAAAAAATTGTAACTTTATGTTATCATGTTATCTCGGACGCTACTTGATTTAGTAGTTGTCTATACTTGGCCTTGTTTGAAAGAGGGTTAGTGCTTACAAAACTTTGTTCGGTATCTTGGATAAAGTTACATTCATGGGTGCTTTCAACTCCTACCCCATAGCACCTGTCCTCTGATACCTAGAGGAATCCAAGGAAACATAGTGACAAAGCAATGTTTGTCGAAGTGACAGTCCTATTTTTGCATATTTTTTAGATATAGACCTAGATCCCTACCATGTTACCCAATGTTACTCAGTTAATTCCATTCGTGAAGCAATTGATTAATTTACATAACCTTCTCTATTAATTCCATTGGTGAAGCAATTGATTGAGTCACGTAGACCCTTGCTTAGGGAGACAAAGATTTGAAAAAAAAAAAGCTATGTATTTATCGTCCATTACATGCATGTCGCCCTTGTAACATAATGGACAAGTGGCCAAGATAAGGATATTCATATTTTGTCGTCATTTCCCTGTAGTGTCATTGATATTTAAGTAAAGTAATTAAAATATCATAATTTGTGTAGTTGCAATTTATGTTTAATTCAATTATTAATTGATGATTAAGAATTATTTCATTTGACATGTCTTTTACATTACAGGTGTCTTTTCTGCAGGAAACTTTGTCAAAAGCAACACAACTCTGGTTGTTATAGCAAGTATGCTTCCATATTTTGAATTTTTAGCTTTTCTTAACTTCTTGCATTTGCCTCTGAGGGCTGAGTTCCTACATGAGAAGAGCATATTCGAATATTGACATCAATTAAGAATCCAGAGTTTCTTTCATATTTGTATGCTGTAAGAAACCTAATGTATACGATGGTCCATGCCAAAAAATCTTAGCCTCATGCTAAAATTGATGCTGAATGACACTTTTGTTGGGTTTACCTGGGCGAGGAAAGTCGACAATTGTTCATCGAAATATTTATTTAAATCTTTTGAACAATTCCAACAGGTTGTGTATCTGGTTTTTTTTTTGTTGGTATAATTTAAATATTGAGGGCATTTCCTTTTTCAATTCTATTTGCATTTCTCTATGACTTAAATTTGTGCTAACTAACCAAATTCATGAGTCAAGCTAGCCGATTGGAGGCGCAAGTTCTGCCATCAAAGCAGGCGGAGGTGATAACGACAACGACTGCTATCACTGAAGTTCTGAATGACGATCTTGGTTGATTTATGCTAAGCATGCAGAGGTGATAACGATAACGACTGCCATCACTGAGGTTCTGAATGACAGTCTTCGGTTGATTTATGCTCAACCTAGTTTGCAATTTTTTTATGTTCTAGCTTTCAAGTACGGTGATAAAGTAATAACCATAAAAATTGCTTGACAATTACCCAACAGAGATGGGTTAAAGTTGCACCAAATTGCATCTGACATTGTTTTTCATATCCCTTATTTCAGTCAGTGCATAGTTGAAACTTTTTATTTATTTAAAATGTTCTATAATAAGTTGAAAGGCCTTGCTTGAGCGGAGCTCAGTTAGATGAGTAATGGCATCTTCGCGCAGGCAAGGTGACACCTTTTTGCATAGGTAAGGTCTTACCTTTTGCATGGTTTGTACTCCCAAGTAGTTGGTGCTGGGACATTTGTGCTACCAGACACTAGATACAGGACATGAAACGGCAAAACCGAAATAGGGCCAAAGTGTTTTCGGCAAAGAACCATACCATTGCACAAGAAGAAATAATTTAGTGACTCCAAATATTTCAATCTTCTAAATCAGCCATAAATATAATGTCACTGCTACAAGTCAAATCTCATTCACAACATAACGTACTTGTGTAATTTTTACCTTTTCTTTAAAAATCTTATGGATGTGTTTTTCGAATTCTGCTATGAGCAGGAAAACGCTATTTTTGGGCCATTTCTTGGAGAAATGCCATGGTGGGGTATGGTTACTAGCAGCTAGGCAAGACTTCGTCATCTTTGAGGATCTGCGAAGCGAAGGTTATCTCAGGATGCACTATAGACAAATTGTTGTGATTTACCTGAGCCTGGTGAAACAAAGTTCACTTACCTGACCTAATGAGAAAACCTCTTTTTCTTTTTATTTTCATCTTCAATGAAACTTATTGTTTCTTGAAATTTATGATTAATTTTGGTAGGATGTTTATTTCCAAAAGAAAATTGAGTCCATTTTAAATTTTTTCGGAAGATTTTACTAATGAAGTTGGGTTTCAATGGTAGTGTCGTCTACAAAGTATTAATCATTTCTATGTTCAAAAATTGAATCGACTTAGAAATTTGAAATTGTCTTTTTTTAATAAATTTATTTCTGTTTTTATTCACATTTAACTAAATCATCCCTTTCATTTTGAAGTAAGTTAAATTTTTGATAGATTCACTTTTTATCATTTCTATGTTCAAAAATTGAATCGACTTAGAAATTTGAAATTGTCTTTTTTAAATAAATTTATTTATGTTTTTATTCACATTTAACTAAATCATCCCTTTCATTTTGAAGTAAGTTAAATTTTTGATAGATTCACTTTTTATCTTTTTATCCAGTCATCTCTTTTTTTGAAGTGGATTAACCCAATAAATCGCAGAAGGATTTTTTTTTCTATGCGAAGGCATATTCAGATTTAATAAAGTTTTGTTTAGTGGCTGAGGAATTGTTTCGATGGAAAAAATGGCTGGAATCGGGGCAAAAAAACTTGCACCAGAAGTGTTTAATCATGTTTTTGATGGTAAAAATTGATTCAGCACTATCAAAAACTTCTAGCAAAATCTTAAAGTTTGATAGCTGTAACCTGTATTTACAAAAATCCCTGCCAAATTTTATGAAAATTTTGCAAATTTCCATAATTATCAAAACAAAAAAACAGTCTAATTAGACTACAGCTTTTTTGCCTATAATTTGGCTCCACATATTTCTTATAATGAGACAAGAAGTTACTATTTTGTCCTTAGAATATACATAATATACATATGTGTGGGAGAATGAAATCATTTTACTTTAGTTATGTTTCCTCATTTTCCGTGGACTTTTCCAAAAATTCGAAGCTATTCATAACAGTTTAAAAAACATATCCCAGATGTTATTTGCTTGTCCAGAAGTTGTATTTATGTCACTACTATTTAGAAATTATGTTAATGTCGTTATTATAAAATGAAGTTGTATTTATGTCATTACTATTAAGAAATTATGTTAATGTCCTTATTATAAAATGTTGATTGTAGCGTCAAAAAGAACAAAATCCTCATCCATTACTAAAGTGTTGATTTTTCATTTTCAATTTTTTTTAGAGTGAAAAATCTATTTAGTATTATATTGAATTAATATAAGAGTAAATATGAGATACAGCATGAGCTAAATAAACTAGTATCCATGAGGAGATATAGAGTCGAAAGACTTACAGATAAAAGCCATCGTCGTAATGAATAACATGATCATAGCATATAGTCTGTCAAAAATGTATGGAACTAATACAGATATGAATATATAAAAAGCCAAAAAGAGAGTTTCAGAGAAACATATCCGGAAAGAAGAAAAAAAGCAAAAAGGTCATATGAAGGTCATCCTGAACCAACAAAAATGAATCCCAATAACGTAAAACAAATTATGTAATGGCATCGCAAAAATAGTGTCTTGTTTCCTTGAAGGCATTCAATATTGAGCCTTTCTTGCTTGACTTTCATGTAATGGAAGCTTCTATTTTAGAGTCATGAACGTCCACCATGACTTTTGTCCACTCTTTTGACAAGATGAAAACACTTGGTTCTCACGCAATAGATTATTGTTGAGATTGCTGCTCATATATTTGTGTAGTTTTTCTCTCAGCGGCCTTCTTTGCGGTCTGTTTAGCACCCATAATTTTTAGTAGCTACAAGAAGGTAAGGTGACTTTGTAAAGTTCCCACTTATCCTTTCCCGGTCACTATAATTGCCTTGCCTTGCTCTGAGGATACTTGAGCTTTTGATTTTGCTCCTGTAGCTCCAGGACATTAGGAAGAACTATCTCTTCCACATCAGACAGCTTGCACTGTTTCTTTAGAGTAAAAATTTCATTATATTTTCTCTTCATCAGATCTCCTATCGGTGAATTGTCATTTGGGTCTGCACACATCTGGACAACCTTTTCATCCAAGTCCTTTATTTTATTGTACTTTATCCTATTATCCGCTTCTTTCTGTCTAAGCTGAGTAGCTCCAGTTGAATTCTTAACTGAGCTGCCTCGCTTGATGGGTGGGCAGGCTAGATTGACACAACACACTGTAAATCAGCCAACCTAGCTTTTTTATGGTTCTCTATGAACCTATAACCTTCGAACCTAGGGCCTTGATCTATGTTTCTACATACCGTACCACCCTTTCCCTTGCTGCCTTGGAACAGATTCTGCTTTAACAGGGTTAAAAGACACAGTTCCCCTTCCCTTGCTGTCTTCGAACAGATTCTGCTTTAACAGGGGTCAAAAGCCAGTTCCGGGTTAATTACTGCCCCACTCAAGGTCCCTTGCTGCCTTGTAACAAATCATGCTTTAACAAGGTCAAAAGACACAGTTCCGGGTCAATTACTGCCCCACTCCAGGCAGGGACTTGCTGCCCATGTTGTCTTTTGCCTTATCGTCATTTAGCTTGAAGTAATTTCTGAAGTATTTATCACTTGGTGTTGCAATTCTTGTTGAGAATTTGGAAAATAGACCGAAGGGAAGCGAACGAGCAATCCCGTGGGAAAGTTCAACGCCGTAACCGTTTGCACCGTCGAAGGTTTGAAGTTATTTCGCAGCGGGTATCACCGGACGAAAGCCCGAGAAGTGTAAAGGCGTTGAGATTTATGGGTGTAGGCAAAGTTTAAAAAGGTTTATTCGAAAAAGGAGTGGTTTATAATGAGATTTTTTGGAGATTCTGGTGATGGAATCCGGCGGAAGAAATGAGGTTAAATCTTGATTTTCAGCAGTTAAAATGGATTTTTAACTGCATATTTGGATTCAGCACCCTGAAAAACGCTGAGACCTTTTGATTGTGCAAAAACTAGCTATCAAAATTGGGATTCCAATAAATTGCTGCCGGATTTTGACCGGAAAAATCCGCCAGAAAAGCTTTTAAAAAGTATCATTATAGACAACTGTTTCGAAAAAGGGTAAGTTACAAGGTTAGAAAATATTCATTCAAGAGGAGTTTTTATGAAACAAATTGCATGGTTACTTAAAAGGGGATTCATAAAGGATTCTGGTTTTTTTTTAAAAAGCTTTTTGCAAAATTCATTCTAAAGATTGCTTTAACGAATATTTAAAAGAGGAAAAAAATAAAGTTGTTTTTCCTTATTAAAGGAAAAGGAGCATGGTATGGAGGCTTATAAAGGAAGACCATAAGAGGGCAAATTTAAATGTTGTGAATGGACTTTATTTGAAAAAGTTATTTAAAAGTGTTTGTTTTGTTTGTTTGTTTGTTTCTTTTACGGTGAAAGTGTATGAAATATTGGTGTTTGAAATATTTTGTGGGAGGTGTTTTTGGAAAGCAAGTTTAATGCTTTGCAAAGTTTGTTAGTGTACAATTTTTTTTGGCGTTTTGTTAGGCATGATAATGTTTTGGGTTAAGATTGTGTTTTATAGGGACATATATTCAAAATATATATATATTTTTTCTGGGAGTGATATGGAAGATAGCTTCATGCAATCAGGAAAACAATTATAAAACAGAGGAAAGACAACAATCATGGGTCACAAAGTGTAACTAAAGCATATTAAGAAAATGAATCGAAAAAGAAACGAAAAGATCATTCTCATCTTTAGAGAAGTGCAGGCCATAGCCAAGGAATTGAGAAGTCTAGTAGAAGATGAAGGAGAGATCGAGGGTGATTGGTGTAACTTAGATCTACTATCACCACCTATGTTCACTAGGAAATATTTTGATTTTTGGATTATCAAAATGTTAACTTTTTTCGAGCTAAAGAGTTAATTGTGTACTAGTATCATAACTCATATGATGGTGTATGTGATGCTTTAGCATTGCATTTTATAAAACAAGGATTGTATGAAATTGTTTTATGCAAGGTAGCAAAAGCTACAACTTCCAAGGAAGCATGGAAGATTCTGGAAGCTAAATTTGGTGTGGGTGGGTAATCAAGTCTAAGATAATACCATTGAACACTCTGTTGTAATAGTGCTTGAAGATAAAAATGAAGGTGGATTTATAGTAATGAATCTACAAAAGATGAAGAGTTTTGTGAATCTCACTTGAAAGTGGATCATGATGTTGATGATGTGTTATCGAAAACATTTGAGTTTGGTATAGATAATGCTATCAATGCATAAGAAATTGATTCAGTAGATCTAGCAATTGAAATTGTTGATGTTAGCTTTGATGAAGAACAATGAACTAGTGATGAGTGGTTGCAGATGATGGAACATAAACGTCTTATTGATATGCTATTATTTGGCGAAAGAAACCCACTTGTGTTTGGAAACAAAGTGGAAGAAAGCTTATTTGCAAAAGCAAAGGTGGAGAATCAAGGTTATGAGGCATCAACAAAGTCAAAGAAGGAAGAAGAGAAGAAAGCTCGTATTGCAGAGCAGAATCAACAAAACCAATATGGTTCCGAAGATTTTTGTTCATGTGAATTTAACATTGATTTTGAGTGTGCAAATGTTAAAAGAAACCAAGATGAAATAACAAAATTTGAAGAAGAATTAAAGTCCCATGAAACATGGTTTGAAACACCATGTGTTGATGATGTCTGCATAGAAGTTGCAGTAATGAATGTTGAAGACGACATGGAAGATGTTGAATATGATAAAGTCAATGAAAGTTTCATGTATTTGAGTCCTCAAGAGATAAAATTCTATTATGAAATTATGTTGCAGCAAATTGATAATCAGAGGATTGATGATGAAAACAAACTATAGAAGATCATAAGTGGCAACAATCCACATACAAGCAATTTTTGGAAGACTTAGAGGATATCCATCGGGAGCCTAAAATGATTTTCTATATTTTTATGGTAAACAAAGATATCCCGATAGAATAAATACATCAAACAAAGAAACTCAAATTTAGATCTTACAACAAAGGACAAAGATGACACAGTTTAGAGGATACATGATTTGGAAAAAAACAAAAAATAAATCCAGCTAAAGAACTGATGTCAAAGTATTTCGAATCATTGTAAACCTCGCTGAGACTTAGACCAATAATCATATTTAAGTTATAATAAATTAAAGTTAAAATTGTCACTCATAGTGATGGAGAGGTGTTAAAAATAATTACTCTCGCCACTTAACATTTAATTAACTCACCGTACACCGCCTCACCGCCATAGCCTACTCAGATTTGAAGGGGCACCACCGCCATGCCCTGTCCAGCGTCGAAGGAATGTCACCGCCATAACTCTTTGAACATGAAGAGAAAGTAACCGATTTAATTTTTTTTTTTATAAATGTAAATGAAGCATAGAAGCAACATGCACAGTCCCAGTGGTTGTAATACCATTGTCATTTCATAGTTATGTAAATGAATCGCAGGTTTTTTTGTTAGTAACTGTAGCTACCTTTTGTTTCTCTATGTCAGAGCTATGTACTCTGACCTTCTGGCCATTTGAGCTGTGTGCTATGATACTTTCATGCCCTACAACTCAACGTTTCTCTTACTTTCACTGAAAAATATAAAAAGTCATAAAAAATCTGATTGCAATTACGAACATCTCTATTTTCAAGTATGCTACAGATTCTTTGGACAGCACACACGAACCATCAGTTCTGTGTGACACAAACAGATTAAAACGGCTTCAAAAACAATTAAAAATTCATTTGCGATAAACCAAGCAAACTTTCCGCCAACAAAACACAGTGAGCCAACAAGATAAATTATAGTAAATGTATCATAGTCAAAACGACTTCAACATCAATTATAGTCAATGTATCATATCCATCGATGCAAATAGTTTTATTAAGAATGTACGATGCACAAACTAGCAATACGGTGGTTTTATCTATTCAGTTTTATTTGGTTATAGGAATATTCACCGTATTAACTCACCGTACACCGCCTCCTCAGAATTAGAGAAACAGTCCTTGGAGCATGGACTAAGGTCTCTCCTGAAGTAGTATGGGAAGGTGCTAGAACCAGGTTTCCACACCTTAGAAATGTCTGACGAGTTCAAGTTGTTTGTGGTTCGACTCTACATTCTCTGCTTAGTTCAGGCTAACAAGTGTCTAGCTCCTCTCTCTCTTAAGTATAGAAATACTTGACTAATTGCTCCTCGGTATGGAACTGCTTCACTGACTTCTCCTAAGACTACATCAACTGCCTTTGTTTCTTCCTCCACTGATGTCTCTCATTAGATGTTCCTTGAGAATAAATATTCAAAAGGAAGGGGACATGGTGTATGAAGAGCGTGGAGTGTGGAGGGGAAGTCAACATTCTCAATATGCAGAAGGGGTAGTGAACAATGAAAGGATTTCTTGCACTTCTGCATTCCGCCCAAATTAAAAATATGATTAAATATTCCTACATTTTTCACAATCCGTGAGTGAATGCATAAACATTTTTTTTCATTATCTTAAATCAATTTAAATAATAAAAACATGACAAACACTAGCAATTTTTTTTTTTTTTGAATAAAACACTTATTTTTCCAAGAAGTTCTTATTCTTCCTAAGATCAAAACATTTTATATCAAGCAACTATATAGTGAGAAATCAGAATTGCCCAAAATAAATATTTCAATTTCATTTCGAAATATGGAAAAAAAATTCATTATGCACAATAGGGAGATATGGCGAAAGAAAAATAAAAGTCCTCCCCGTATGGCCACAACACAAATTTAAAATGCTAAAACAATCATTATTATTTGAGATTCATAACAGATAGAACTACTAAAATTTGAAAACCTTTAATTACATTTCTGTTATATATTCTTGGCAAAAGTATGCATGGCATAATATAGGAACTCAAAGCATAAGTCTCAAACATTAAGCACTGTAGAGCCTCTAACTTGCACCTAATTATCCATCATTACCTATAGCGTTTCCTCACTTATCCTTCTCTTTTGCCCTATTTTCCTCATAAACTAAGGATTTCTTTGACTTAGACTTTTCAAACTCCAAGTCAAACTCCTGCAGGATGAAAATCCATTTCGAGTACTTGCCCTCCAGCAATTGCTTAGTCAAAATGTAGATCATAGGGTTGCAATCAGAAATAACTGTAGTCTTACGTAGTAAAATGTAATGATGAAAACGTTGGACAGCTTGAACAGCTGCCAATGCCAATTTCTCCACATGTGAGTATTTTAGCTCAGTTGGATTTAACGTTCGACTAAGGTAATATATCACATGTTCAGTAAAGAATCCATCTTCCTGAACTAACACCATTCCGATGGTGGAATAGGAAGCGGCAAGATACAAGAAGTAGTCCTGGTTGTAGTTGGGAGTATGCAACAATGGTGCATGGGTCAACGCGTGTTTTAGCACATCCAAAGATTTCTCAGCTATCTCGTCCCAAAAGAATGAATTATTCTACTTCAACAACCGGGTAAATCCCTTTGTGATCTCGGCGTAGTTAGGGATGAATCGACGTAAGAAGTTTGCTTTCCCTTGCAAACTTTGGAGTTGGTGAAGACTTGAAGGAGGAAGCAATTTGATAATTGCTTCAACCTTCGAGGGATCGACGCTAATGCTGGCTTTCAAAACAGCAAACCCCAGTAACCGACCCGTTTCAATACAGAAAACACACTTGTGGGGGTTCAACCTAATCCGATAATGCCTACACCTCATAAATATTTCTCTTAAATGGACGAGATGATCAGCTCGATGTAATGAATGAGCAGGAAAATCATCGAGATAGGGTTGCACAATGTGCTTGATATCATGAAAAGCATAAGACATGGCCCGTTGAAAAGTTTCCCCGACGTTCTTGAGCCCAAAAGGTAATTTGCAATAAGAAAATGTCCCCCATGGACAAATGAATGCCATTTTTGGTTGATCAGCAGGTACAATATTGATTTGATTGTATCCAGAAAAACCATCCATGAAGGAGAAAATTTTGATGCCGGTGCAATCATCAATGATTTGATCGATATAGGGAGTAGGGTAATTGTCCTTTGGACAGGCTCGATTAACGTCCCTATAATCGATACATATTCTTATTGTCCCTTGCTTTTTGTTAACAGGAACAATATTCGATACCCAATCCGTTAACGGGATCGGATAAATGAAACCTGCTTTGAGTAATTTTTCAACTTTTGCTTTAATCGCAACAGCTTTTCTTGGGTGAATCTAACGCAAACGTTGTTGGACAGGTTTAGCATCCAGGTAAGTTTTGATTTCATGAACTACAATTACAGGGTCAATTCCTGGCATTTCCTCATATGACCAGGCAAACATATCGCAGAATTCTTGAAATAGGGCCTTATATGTTTGAATTTCATCTTCTGTACAAGAGGCACCTATATGAACGTTTTCAACAATTCCAGACTTAACTGAAATGTCGGGGGGAATAGTTCGAGAAATATTTCCCAAGTTTAACTCGGAATCAGGATGTTTTATTGGATTTTGAGCGTCCTTAACATATTCAGTCGCAAAAATTTATGAAAAATCATTTTCAAAACGATCGCCTTCGGGTAAAAACAAAGATCTGTGATGAAGATCTTCCCATGGTAACTCATCGAGGCATAAGATTTCACAAATTTTCTCATCAGTTTGAAAAAGTTCAGAAAACGATATTGAATTCGAGTTTGATGTTGAAAGTGATTCCTCATGGACCACATTCATTAAGTCGATTTGGGTTGATGTTGTGTTGGAGAACGACTACACAGTCTGATACGCAAGTTCACACGGACTCAAAGGCATAAGAGTACCAAATGAGTCTATCTCAGATTCAGAAGGTATGATCCAAGGATTATCATTAACAATGGTCTTTGATGAAATCATATGAACAGTTGTAGTAGAAGACGATGCGTTGATAAGAGGAAAAGGAAAAGTGCCCAGTAAACCGGAATCTTTAACTAATCCTACTCCAACATCCTTATATGGGATCGTTGCTTTACCAACATGCTGAATGCTCTCAGCAGAGGCTATTCATTAGGTGCACTAGATCTTTTTGGTTTGAATCTATTGTTGGTCAAGCGCTTTTGTTAATGGATTCATGCAAAGAGTGAATGATAGAGGACTAGAAACTTTAGTGAAACCAAATCTAGAGCTATTGTAGGTCAACCACGCTAGATATTTCAGGTTTAGAGCTATTGCAGGTTAAACACACTAGATATTTCTGGTTTGGAGCTATTGCAAGTGAAGCACTTATGTTAACAACTTCATGCATAGAGTGAACGACATGGGGCTAGGTGCTTTAGTGAATGGCTTCAGTTAACTCTAGTTGTAGACACCATACCGTTACATGTAGTTGTAGACACCATACCGTTACATGCACACAACCATGTTGTATGTAGTGTGTTGTGTTGGGTATTTAAAAAAAATATATATTTTATGAAGCAAACAAAAAAACTTAATATTTAAACCTAATATTTAATGTCTGTTAAATAATGGTGGCATTGGTTCTTGTTTCGAAAATATGAATCAGGTAAATCCATTGAACCTAGAAACTATATGAACAATATAGCCGCAAAGGCCAAATAAGATAATAAAAAATGTGAATTGTCTTGCAAATTATTACATCAATCGATATATTGAGCAACCGTATTTTATGAGTCACAGATAAAAGATTTAGGTTAATTTGAACAATGACTAATGCCAGGGAACTAAAACCGATTACTAATAGTCCAGTGACTAATGCCAGGGAACTAAAACCGATTACTAATAGCCCTATGCGGCAGGTAGCACGGATTAATAACGTGAAGAAAATGGCAGAGATCAAAGTTCCTCAGTAGTTGGTTTTGAGATTTTTGATTCACTTTGTCATTAGGTCGAATATTCTAACCTTAAAATTAATATTTCAAAGGATTCGAACAATAAAAATTTTATGCATTACAAGTTTTTTTGGTTATTAAAATGACTTTTATGTTATTTTTATGGTCGGTGAGAATATATATAATTTTTAAAGAATTGATTATATATATTAGCATATAATTTTAGTGCAATTTTTGAGTATAAATAAATGTTATTTTTTCATGTTTAAATTGTAATATTGAATACTATAGGTATATTAGGACCAAATAAACGTATTAACCATAAAACTTAATTTTTTCATAATATACAATAAAAAAAAAAATGAATAATCTAATTTATACTTAATTTTATAAAATATTTACATAGCATCTAATCTAGACTTCTAAAACAAATTAAAATTGTTTTTTATTTTTAATTATTTTTAGTATATGACAATATTATTTATTAAAATATTTATTAATATCCACATTGAATATTTTTATATAACAACATTACATGTTTTATTTAATTATATTTTATTATATAAATTATATGAACTTGATATAACATAGATGTCAAATAGTTTATTTAATCTCCTTGTTGAAATTTTGAAAGTGTTCAAACATCTTAACTCATATATTTTAATTTCTATTCATTTTTTTAATCATGACCGATATTACTTTTCTATTTAATCATGACAGATATTATTTTTCTATTTAGAACATAATTTTTATTTTTATTTTAAAGGGAAAAAAAAAAGACAGACAAACTTACATATTCCCTAAAATGTAAAATAAAATTTTCAAATTAATTATTTTCAAATTTCTTTAATGAACTCTCATGAGCTCCATAGTGAAACGGGTGGTTGGGCAGTTTCTAAAAAACCATGGATGGAAAGGTTCTATCATCTCTATGAGAATAGGAACATCGAGGATAAAAATCACTTTCTCAAAAACCATGGATGGAAAGGTTCTATCATCTCTATGAGAATAGGAACATCGAGGATAAAATTCACTTTCTCTTACCATGGATGGAAAGGTTCTATCATCTCTGTGACAATAGGAACATCGAGGATAAAAATCACTTTCTCTTAGAGTGCCCCACGTACAACCACATTAGATCTCAGTTTCAAAATCTTTGTTGCAATACTAAGCTTCCTAGACTTTTACATTGTCAAAATTACAGTGAGATATGGAGGCTTCTCTCCAAGCTTTTTGCGCATAAAAATAAAATCTTAAATCAAACTAAATAATTAGTTTATTTATGTCTGATAGACCAAAATTTGGTCTCAATAAACTTTAACCACTACATCATCATCAATATATTTAAATTATAAAACTTTTTTATATAAAACTCATTTATATTTTCTATAAATTAAATAAATTATTTTGAAGATTTAAATCGAGTAATATAATGATAATATCTAGTTGTGTGACCCACTCTTTTTCCTAAATTTATTAACTCTTCACTGTAACATTTTGTTAGAGTTAAAATAATATAATATAAATGATATTTATGTCAACTTTATGAATAATAATAATGTGTAAACGGTATATAAATTATTAAAATTTCACATGAAATCATTACTGTGCATTATCCCGAAAGATATTTACCAATTTTACGTCTACATTAATTTGAAGTTAGTAACATGTATTTAAATGATTCCCTATTTGTTTATGTTATGCACTACTATGATGATAAGACTCTGAGCTATAGGATCATGAAGGGTTGATTCCTGTCAAAGTATTTTACCAATTTTTATAAATTATTTTCATAAATTTAAATGTTTTATAATTTATTTTTTATTAAAA
>APFE031055703.1:165073-190727 GCA_000404065.3 Pinus taeda | reverse complement strand
CTTTGTATCCATAAGGCTTTCCCTAAGTAAGGAGACTTTGTCACTAAAGAGAGAGAGAGCTTGTCCCTCACCCCTTCAAGCTTTTGCAATACTTGTGTAGCTGAGCACCCAGCCAAAGGAGGACTTGACGTCAGGACGCTGGTTGTATTCTCCTTTGTTGAATTATTAATAATAGATGACTATCATTATGGTTCCATTCTCGTTGTACTTGTAATGGTTAATGTTGAATTATATCCTTCCTGACTGATGTATAATTGCATATATTAGATTTCACGCTTGTGTTTGTGTTGTTCTCTTTGTGTGCAGGTGTCCATTCACATGGATAGTGGAGGATCGTGACCGGCCAAGGCAAAGGAACGTGGGCGACGTCTCTTCTACAAACTAAAGCGTTGGATCTCAAGCAGGTCTTCGTCACCTACATTTTATTTGCAATTAGGAACTTGCGTGATAGCATTGTTTGATTGTTGCTAGACCCGTTCTGGGCTAGTAGGGATCGCCTCTATCCGTAGAGGCGATTTTCCTCTCCAACAATAACCAATTTAATTATGTAACAATATTTGTAATATCATATTTAAAGTAATAACAAGAAGTGATTGAACATGGTTACACAGTGGAGAATTTTATATGAAATTTAAAGACTAAATTTTTCTTTTTTATCCTCGACAATTTCAATCCTTCTCAAGGATCATTTTTAGGAGCATGAAAGCTCTCTAAGAAACAATGCCATTAGTCAAGTATTAATAATCACCGATTCCCACATATAGTAGTTGATCTTGATTAATGTTGAAAACCAATATTATTTTGCAAGTTGTTCAGAATGTAAACTAAGGGATCCATACTTCACTTAGATTTGCACCATCATCACGGTTAATATTATTTGGATGTAATTTGATTTTTCGGGTTTTCTTTATTTTTCTTTTGGTGTAGTTTCCTTCCTTTACAATGATTTTTGCATCTTCTAAACACATTTTGTGATTGATGTTATAAATATGTTGTAGAAGGGATGACCTTTTAGTTCTATCATGTCTTAAATCTAATTATAGAACATGTTTAATACACCAATCACTAAATGTGTTTAAAAGATGCAAAAGTCATTATGAAGGAATGAAACTACACCAAAAGAGAAATAAGAGAAACCCTCGAAATCGATTTAAATCCTAACAATATTAACCACGATGATGGTGCAAAGCTAAGTGGACTTTATATGCCCTTAGTTCACATTCTGAAGATATATATATATATATATATATATATTGATTGCAACAAAGGAATATTGTTTCTCACTGTTAATCAAGTTCAGTTGCTATGTGTGAAAGTTAATGATTATTAGTACTTGACTAATGGCATTGTTTCTTAGCTATTTATCACAATGTTAAAGATGATCCCTAAGCAACATCAAAACTTAATCTAGGATAGAAAAGAAAAACATAATCTTCACATTTCAAATAAAATAACAATAAGGCTTAAACCAATTTTGTTTGAATTAATTTCATTAGAAAAATTTGGCTTTTAAGGGAACAAACAAATCCATGATGTTGTAGTTCTTGCTTAAGAAGGTTTGTCCTCCATCAAGATAAAAAAGGATTGCTTCAATGGTTGTAAAATTACATTGAACAAACCCTTATGATAGGGTAAGTTGGTTTTTCTCAAGGGTTATCCTTAAACATATAGGGTTTTGTATTCCGTTTATAAATTGATATTAAGGGTGCATTCATTCCATTTCATCTTATATCCTCATTAATGGTTGACTTCTACCATTTTTAAGTTTACGAGGCTTTCGAGAACATGGTACACATCACTATTTCTTTTCTTAATTTTAGCTTAAGGATCGAATTGAAAGAGTAGGGGCATTGAAAGGGGAAAAGATTGTGAGGGAATCTATTTTGTCTCCTTTATTATTTATAAATGATATTTTATTATTTCTAGCTACATCAATTTGAGAAGCATAATATATGAAGCAATCTTTTAGATCAATATAGTCTTGTAACTTGCAAGAATCAATCTCCAAAAATATTGTATAACATTCAATAACTTCATTGAGACAAATTTATTATATCAACTAGGATTTTTCCTTTTCAAATGATTAATTTTATTTATTGAAGTCCTTGAGGTTCACCGTAAAATTTGGTGACTATGGAACTAGAAAATGCGTATGGTTACCCCAAAGAGTTTGGAAAAAAATTACAAATTGTTGTACCATGTGGTTATCTATTAGAGGGCACCTAACATCGATTAAATTGGTATTAAAAGCCACTCCAAGGTATTTGCACATTAGTTTCTAGATCCTAGGTAGTGTTTTGGAAAACATAGGATTCTCACAGAAATGAAAGAAAAACGAGGCACACCTTTCGGGTGGTGGAAAAGAATTGTCACACCTAAAGAATTAGGACGTCGAGGACTCAAGAACATACACCATTATGGGAAGGCACTAGCTAACAAAAGCTTCTAGACTAAGTAACAAGTCATGTGCCCCAAAGGTGTCATGTTTGTATCCTACATATCATATACAAGCACACTAGGTCACATATCCGACATGTGTTTGGCACATGTCCTAAAAAAGGTTACATGCGAAACCCATGTCTAACAATGCCCTAAAGATGTCCCACCTATTTGACTCATAAAAATCGTTGTTATTTTCTCACTTTCAATTAGATGGAAAAAGCTCTTACAATTTCCCATTGTATAAATGAAGGGTGAAATCAAGATTTGAAGAGATTTGAAAGGATTCCATGTGTTTTGTAAATGTTTTTTTTTGTCTATATTTGACTTTTGTAATTGCAATATTGTAATTTTTAATTGTTTAAGTATATATATTCTTTGGAACATTGGATAAGGCCCCCCAAAAAATCAACAAATGCTTCCATGATATGGAAAGAACTCAACAAATGCCTCTAAGATGTTGAGAACCATGTTACCAATCACTCATTTTCCAAGAATTTGGCTTTGCTTGGAAGATGGTAAATGGAGCAAAGTTAGGATAGGTCCACACCTTCGGTAAGATGTAGGAACTCTTTTATTTTACCTAAAGTGTTCTAAGAATTGTTAGAGAACAATATATTCATATTTTGATAGAAGACAACCTCTACATAGAGGTCCACACCCCTAATATGCCTCAGCCCTTGCTAAGTCATAAGCTTCCTGCGATGTGCTAGCCTTGTGTGTTGTTGGTACTACCCTAGAGGTTATAATAACAGTGAACAACTTTAAAGTGGGTCTCACCTAGAGAATCTTCCAAAATTACCAATTCCTCTAAATCTAAAAAAACAAAAAAACATTACAATAACTTACCAAAAAAAAGGAAAAATAAAGGAAAAATCATTAAAAAATGTTCTTCACTAAAATATTTACATGACCTAGTCATATGTACCCAAAGGAAATTAATAATAAAAAAATTGGAAAAATAAATGAAAAATCATTAAAAATATTTCATAATAAATGTTCTTCACTGAAATATTTACATAACCGAGTCCTATGTACCCAAAGGAAGAGCAAGATTTTGGTTTGGTTCTCCATTAAAATGGGCCAGCCTAGGCTACTACGCAATGTTCCTATTAGATGATCAACCCAAAGGCCGTTAATGGAAACCCCGTTAGAAGTTGAAAAGCCCCTATAAAATGTAGGATAGATGAAAAGCCCCTATACAATGTAGGCTCTCTATCTGGGTCTGTATAAATAATAAATAATAAAGAACAAGGCACTCACGTGGGAGACACGGATGAAAAAAACATAGATCCGACATGGAAAGAAGTGAAAAGCGTCGCAAGGGGTGCAACAAAGACATGGAAAGAAGTGAAAAGCGTAGTCTATCGTAGCATAAAATTCATTAATGAAGATTTCAATCAAAACGCAAACTTCATTTATGAAGATTTCAAGCAAACCCCAAACTTGAGACCTGCAACTTCAGTGGAACCACCTGTAATTGACAAATCCTTTGATTCGGTTTGTTTGATGGAGCCAGCCAGGGAAACCTTGTGCCATGTGGGCTGGGGGAGTTCTTTTCATTTCTGATGATCTCTCTTACTCTCGAAATCAGAATGGGTAGAGGAACAAACATTTTTGCAGAACTACAAGTTATTCTCAATCTTCTGAGGCGGGCTTCAGTAAACGGCATAGGCAGACTCCAAGTATTTGAGGGATTTAAAGTTTAAACTTGTTGCATGGTTGAAAGGGAATTACAGGTTGCAGAACTCATCACTGAGGCCTTTGCTTGAACGGACTGTCCTCACTACACGTTAATTCGTAGAGGCAACCACATTAGGAGGTCAATGCTGAAGCAGGCTCTCTCTAAACAGGCTGTTGCTGGTTCCATTGGCTCTCTGCTAGTAGAGGAAGACACGGGGGTCAATGCCCCTGATGATCTCTAGTTTTACTTTTTCCACTGGCTGCTCTGTTTTTTCAGGATATGACTGTTGTCATTTCTGATGATAATGTGGAAGACTTGAAGTCAACACTCGTTACTATCAAGACCGGGTCTATTTATGCATTTATTTCAGAACTATGGGCAGGTTTTTGTAAAGGCTTCAAAATCTGTTCTAGGTTTTAAGGGCACAGTCCCGTATTTGAATATGTAGATTGCCATTTGATCATTTGAATATGTATGTTGCCATTTGATCATAGGGTAGTCTATGAAGGACAAGTTTTGCTATCCTTTACTAGTAGCCTTTTGTTCTTTATATGAGTAGTCGATGGCCTTTTTGGGGTGGCAACTACTATATCCTCTTGAAATAAAGTTATGATTTTACCTTCCAAGAAAATCAAAGGTCTGACAAACTTTTAACTTAGTTGGCTCAAATGTGTAAATAAGCAATTATATGACTGTATGATTACCAAAGCCTACTAGTAAATCTTGCTCCTTTTGCTCAAGCATATGGTTATATTATTGATAAACCAAAACCGAAAGAACTAGGCTATTTATCAGAGATTAGAAAGGTTTATGGTGACTGAGCAGATGTCTATATCAGAGTCCAGACAAAAGAAGGGTAGAACAAAAGAAATGCCATGGCAGGTTCTTCTATTCAGCAGGAATATGTAAATATAATAGGAAATGAACATGATATCATGAGATGTTTTGTAAAGAAACTTTAGGTGTACATTCCAAAATCCATATGGAAAAAATACATAGTATTGAGCAAATAGCATAAAACGATTTTACTGAGTCCTTTGAACATACAGCAAACCTATGAGAAATCTGTTTTAAAATATCATAGGTATGCTAACTCTGTTCTATAAATACCGTAGCTCTGAAATTTATTTTTTTATCCATCTAAGCTTGTTCATACAAGGTTATGATAAAATGGTAATCGTTATGATAACCTTGTGTGTAATGAAATTACTTAATATTTATGACGATGATGATGATTGTTGATAACTTCGGTCTATCCTGGTAAAGAATTTCTTAGTTTGCTTTAGAACTTTATTTCTATACTCCGAAAAATAGTACTCATCCTTCTTTTTCTCTAATAAACCTCATGTGATGCTGAGGAATCTCATGAGATGTTTGAGATACAAAGGAAACCCTAAATTAATTTACAATGAAGGCAGGAATTTGTGAAACCATTACATTACCCTGCTCCTCCAGCTAACAATGATCTGGGGACCTTCCAGGTTTTGATCCATTATAATCAACATACAAGCTCCATACACTGAGCAGAAGCAGAATCTACATTTAAATTGCAGAGTAAATACTGAATCTCATTTACCAGAATTGAAGTTTGGAGATTGTAAATACTAAACATCAGAATAGCAAGTAACATTTAGATAGTTCTATATTATGTGATGCTGACATGTAAAGTAACCACATGTAGACAGAATTACCATAACCCAAGGCATAACATCATATTTTCGTCTTTCGGTTTAGCATAGTAGCTAAGACTACATTAGGCTAGATCGTGTATCAGCAGAGGTAGTTAGCCTTCGAGATAGTAATCAGAAAAGGTACGGCTAGAGTATTCAGCATGAAGAAAGAGAAACAAATATGAAATAAAACAAGAAATCACCCCAGGCCACATACAAGAAGAATGAAGCATGATGTTTTCAGGGGCTTTGAGAGTGCACTGAAGAAATTCATATGAATAATCCGCATAGTACTTAAATACAATGGCTTTATCAGTTGTCTTTATACATAGAAACTAAGCCTATAATTCTTTGGTAAATCTGTTCTGTAATATCATAGCTCTGCTAAATCTGTTTTGAAATATCAGAGCCCAGCTGAAATCGTCCAATCAACTCCGTCATATAAGATAATGCCCACGAATATTTTTACATGCTCCAAAAGTGAGGATAACAGCTATCATCATGTCATGCTTAGATCACAGTCTATCCAGTTCTTTCCCTTTTTCTTGCAGGTTTCATCTAATTCGGAGAGAAAAACACTTGTATCTCAGAAAGGTAGATGCATCATACAACCTTAGATTATCTGCAATTAGAAATTAGTGACACCGACACAACTGCTGGCAACACATTGTAGATAAAGGAGGGGCATTTCACCTTTCAACACACTGTACGTCAATACCTGTGTATTGCATAACTTTTTTAGTTTTTGACCAGTTCCCCACAGTTCTAGCAGCAGGATCTTCAATAGTCCTAACTTTAACGAGCTCCACACACTGTCTGTCAACGACTATTGCAGGCTGAATGTAGGCTTCTTCAATGTGGTCTAATTGCCAAATTTTCAAGAAATAAAAATCCACTGACCCCGAATGGCTTGCACTTGTGAAAACATAAAAAAACTTAGAAACAAATTTTCAATCTAGAAATTACAGAAGCAAATGGGCACAAACCATTCATTACTGGGCATGGGTACTGTGCCCTGCTCCAGATCCACGTTTTGCGGCCAACTCATCAAGAGATTGTGTTCAAACTCCTACTCAATCCATTCATGGCAGTATAGCCTTTAGAAGTGAAACCCAAACATCCAAGCAGACCCTGTCTATAGGGCAAAAAGGTCTTTTTCTTCAGCTCCTCCGATTGTGCCCTATTGGCAGTATAATGGAGCTCGTGAGGTGAAATGGGCATCTTCCTACCAGACTTGGTAAAACTTCCCCCAGATCGAGGGTTCGCAGCACAGTTCTTCACATCCTCCTGCTTCTTACCTGAATTAGATTTAACATTGCAACTGTTTAAATCCTCCTGGTGCTTTTTCCCTGAATTTGATTTTTTCTCTGTGGGTTTCATTTGCTTATATTTCTCCACACTCCCATGCTTCGCAGGGGCAATAGACAGACCCCAGAGCCTATCCTTGCTCTGGGCCCGTCCCTCACTGGCACTCCTAAACAAAAAGTCCTTCAAACTCCACCGTTTGCTCGCCTTGGGCTTCTCAGGAACCGAACTCGAACTCTGGACCTCCTCGTGACCATCAGGCATGCCCTTTTCCAGTTCCGATGAGAAAAACTCCTCGGCATCTGATTTCCGGGTCTCCTCATCCCAATGGAAAATCCTCATTGGCAGTGGCGATAGCGACCTGGTGCGCCTTGAGTGGGATGCAGAACGCTCTCGCCCCCTTTCTTCCTTCCTGGCCTCATTCATGGCCGCCATAAAGGGATCAAAATCACTTCCATCCCCATCCCCACTCCCATTTCCCTTGGTAAATCCCGCAAAAGCCTCCTTGAGAATCCTACGCCCCTCCTTGATTGGCGATCGAGGAGACCGTGGGGAATGCGGCGACTGCGGGTTCGAGGTAGCATTAAACCAAGTGAAGCTCCTCTTATTCCCATCACTGGAATCGATACCGGGCGGCGCCTTCCCAGGCTGCTGAAGCCGAGGAGGGAGACGCAGGGGTCGAATCTGCCCATTACAGAAGAGCTCGTCAGCAGTGGACAAAAGGCCCTCCGAATTCAGCGCTCCATCCGCCACTGTGAATCGTGCGCTGAACTCAAAATCATTCCCACTGGAATTCCCAATACTGCTCTCCTTGCAGCCAAATTCTTCACAATCATCTCCTCCCCCATTCTTCTTGGGAATACCAGGCTTCTCCTCCCACACGAAGGGCACTACGGCTCTGGTAGACTTGGCGAACTCTGACAAAATAGCAGCGGATCGCGTTGGGCTAGTGGGCGCACTGAAATAGAACCCTCCACAAGGATATCCATTTCCCCTTCCAGGACTGGAAGGCGCACTCACGTATGGCGTCGTAGAGTTGCTGGGAAACTCGCTGTCGTAGCGAAACTCCATGGACTCGAACCTCCTCGACCTTGGGGATTCAATTCTTGTTACAGACAATGGTTCCATTCTACAGATTTTCACGTGTGGGTTTAATTCTACTTATTGGGTACCTCCATTTGCTAGTGTCTGTGACTTGGGATTTATAATGTTCGGAACCCCGTCTGGTCCAATATCTCTTTGGCAGCAGAGCAAATTCGAGGAAAGGCAACTGGATTAGAGTAATACACAACGGTTTATGCTCATTATTCTTCTCTACCCATTGACTTCAACCTCGTCGTATAGGACGCCGCCCATGTTTTGCACTTGGCACCTCCGGCTGCCCGTAACCGTAATCTGATTTTATGGGCATTAACGATGAGTATGACACCCCAATCATGGACCCTCATGGAAAAACCAAGAGCTCTGGCGGTTCGGCTGATTGTGTCGGTTTGATTCTTTGGTAGTTGGGCGCCTGGGTTGTCAGAAGATTACATACATACGTCGGTACTTGGTAGTATGCCATGTCATTTTGCGGAGGGTGGCGTGGGTTGGCCTTGCCCTCATTTTGGTTGCCCGTTGTTTGCGTGAGGATTTTATTGCTCTTAAAATTTTATATATTAATTAAGAATGATTTTAGTACACGAGGTTTGGGTTTAGTTTGGCGTTTTCATTCTTTTTCGACGACCAGTTCAACTCTACTTTGTCATGTTTGCCCAACTCAATTGACCAAAAAATAAACCATGTTGTTATGACCCCTCACAAATCTCAATTCTTTTGTTACGTTGTTATCATGGTTACTCAACTCAATTGACTAAAAATAAAAACAAACTATGTTGTTTTCGCGGTTACCCAACAATTGAATCATAACACAACTTCGGGTTAAAGGAGTTTGGTTAGAAAATTCGTGGCTAATAAGGCAGGCTTATGGATGAGCTAGATTTAACCAACGAGTAACTAAGGTTATTATAAATTATAAATATTCTTTGAGATGGAGTAATAAGAATTAATTTATGATTTTTTTTTTTTAAATAGGAATGAAAATCTTTTCTTTAGTGGAATTTGTAATTTTGTATATAAGATTGTAATTATTTCAACCAATAAAATAAATTTTTAATAAACTAAGCATTAGACAATGTGTAGTCTATTACAAACAGGGAAAGATCAAATTTATTCAAGTACAATTTTTTTGTACAGTGTAAACATTTTAACTATAAAAAATTATTTGTTTTAATAGCTTTTTATGATATACACAATATGTTGTAAAGTAATTAGAAGTAAAACAATGAAAATTAAGACATTGTAATCTAAAGAATCTTGAGCATGGAGAAATTTGATCTCTCTCCACTTACTTTAGATCCATAGTTAAAAATGGATATATATATATATATATATATATATAACTCTCAAACTTATATATATATATATATAATATATATAATATATATAATACACTCTCAAACTTCTTTAGATTGCAAAATACAATGTCTTAATTTTCATTGTTTTACTTCTAATTACTTTACAGCATATTCATCTTCTTTCATTATAGCCAACATTATTTTTCTATTTAGAATAGAATTTTTATTTTAAAGGGGGGTGGCTGCTGTCATACTTACACATCCCCTCATACTAGGTTGTAGAATGAGCCTATCCGCTCAATAACATTAAAATACTTTACATAACATTTGAGATCTTTGAATATTTATTTAAATTCCATGTCAAAATATTTTTGAAAACTACAAAGTTTAAATGTCTTACTCACTCACTTTTTTTACTTTTAATTACTTTACATGAAATTATATTAAGTCAGTATAGACAACTAAGTAAGCATGCATAGCATATTCATTTTTGTTTTTTATTATGGCCGATGTTGCCGTTCTATTTAGAGAAGATTTTATTTTTATTTTAAGGACATTGTCAACTCTAGGTTCAATGTGGACATAATTACACATCACTCTCAGACTGGATTGTGGAATGAGCGGCTCAATGTTACAACGTGTTTTCAACGTGTTTTCGAAGACTTGAACCCATGCAACTAGAGACACTAAACACAAAACATGTGTCATACTAATTGAGCTATTTTCCTTCGACAATTTAGGAAAAATTTTAAAGACGAAAATTTATCTTAAAATTTACAAACTTTGGCAAATTTAACTATTTCCTAATATCTAAACTAAAAATTGTTTGGCTATATTTAAAAATATTCAATTTTTTTAGTCCCATACTATTTAGGAAAAATTTTAAAGATGGAAAATTTTCTTAAAATTTACAAACTTTGGCAAATTTTACTATTTCCTAATATCTAAACTAAAAATTGTTTGGTTATATTTAATGTAAAATATTCAATTTTTTTAGTCCATACTATTTTTGACATATTTTGGCGAATTAAGTAAAAAAAAAAAAAAAAAAAAAAATAAAATAAAATAAAATCTAATCATTTTATACTGGTTCTACAAAATTTTGGCCCTTTTTAAAGTAAAATAAATTTATCCTATAAAAATTTGGAGCGATTAGTTTCTTATTTTTAATTGTAGAAAAAAACAAAATTGGTGAATGTTTTTCTTGTAAAACAATCAAGCAAAATTAACCCACTTGTAAATATTAATCTTTAAATTATTTTTCTAACTTAATTGTTGATTCATGTTAAATAAAATAACTAACTATAATTATTATCTAAATCAAATTATTATTAAATGATAATTAGATTTAAAAATTTATTCTGTTACTCACTTAATTATTCATTCATGTTAAACATAATAGCTAACTATAATTATTATCTAAATCAAATTATCATTAAATTTAAAAATTTATTCTGTTACTTTGAATAGCTCCTTGAAAGATGGATAAATATATTTTATTACACCTTTCTAATAAATAATTATTTATTAAGCCAGTTGAAGTAGGAGTAAGCGTCAAAAGGTCTATTAATTTTTCGAACATTATAAATAAATAAAAATGATATATTTATTAAACCAGTTGAAGTAAAAGTAATAGTTAAAAGATCTTTTAATTTTTCAGTGATAACACTAAATATTATAAATATAAAAAAATTGATAATTTAATGATGAGAAGAAGTTGATGTAATTGATTTAATAGTGTAACCAATATATTTAAATTATGAATATGATAACGGGATTTAATCAATTAAATTTGGTACATATGAATATGTACATTAAACATTATAAATAAATAAAAATGATATATTTATTAAACTAGTTGAAGTAAGAGTAAGATTTAAAAGATTTATTAGTTTTTCAGTGATAGCATTAAATATTATAAATATTAAAAAATGATAGTTTAAATTTATAATTTAATGATAAGAAGAAGTTGATGTAATTGATTTAATAGTATAGCTAAGAGATTTAAATTATGAATATGATAATGGAATTTAATCAATTAAATTTGGTATATATGAATATGTTAACTTGATTTAATCAATTAAATTTGGTTAATTTTGTTTTATATTAACGATCAGAGTTTTTTTGTTAACTAAGTGTTTTTTTCTTACCCATATCATTTTCTCAATCTTTTACATGCACACCTAGCATGTCATTTATCTTTTTCTTACCTACATTATTTTCTCAATCTTTTATATGCACACTTAACATGTCATTTATTTATTTATTTATGAGTATGTTGTATAATGTAAAAGGTAATGTTACTTAATTTTTATTTTTTAATTTCTACATAATTCACATAAAATCTTTACTACTATTTATTGTGTATTTTCTATTTTCTTATTATCTCTCCAGTGAGGCAGGGGATATTGTAATAGTTTTTGGTCAAATCCATATTAGTTTGGGCTTGACAAAAAGAAATTGCAAAAAATTCTATAGTATAACATTACACATTGAAATATATGATTTTCTTAAAATAATTTAATTTATTTATGTTCATTTTGATTGACTATCAAATTGAACATGTTATTGCGCTTTGTCTCTATTAATGTGCCCATTACCTCTATTAATTAACCAGAAGTACATAGATCACATCAAGGTGTAGGTTGGGCATTTATGATACAATTTGTTTTGGGAAGGTGATAAAATTATTGTTAATGAGTATAATCATTTTATATTACTATTTATAAAAATTGCTAATGATTAACATAATCTAATAAAAAATATATTATTTAAAATTACATATATAATTTAAAATGATTATTTAAAATCACATATGTAATTTAAAAAATATATTAATGGTATGCGAGAGATATATTTTTATTTTTACATTATATTTTTAAGGGGTAGAGGCCACTTAGGCTTTTGTGCGAACTTAACCATGATAGATTTTACACTATTAATGAATAAATGATATTCAAAATAATAAGATGTTTGTATTACGAATAAATATAAAGTTTCCTATATTCACAAACCAAGGTATAATAAAAATTTATGACAGGACCTCTAATAATAAGATTTTCATAAGACCACATCCACAAACTATAAAAAGCCAAATGTAAACTATTAATAATTATTCCTATATTGCAATATAAATAATGTTAATTTACAAAATTTAATAATGAATTTAATTATAATTTAAAATTAATCTAATTATTAACATTTTAAATTTTAAATTTTTTGTATTTTTATTGTTTTCTACTTTAATTTATTATATTAAACTAAGTGGTAATGACTAGCTACTATGTAACCCTGTTTCATATCCATTGTGTGAATTAGTTTTTAATTACGTTATAATTATTTTCAATATAATAAATATTAAATAAAAATAAAATAAACCACTTTAATATCCACTTTCTTGTTATTTTTTTGTATGTTTTATCCACTTTTTCTTTTTCATTTTTCCTTTCTTTTCTAATAACTTATTCCTCAAAAAATTTTCTCTTTCGTTACCTAATTTTGTTAATTTTCCAAATTTTTATTAATTTTAATTACAATATTTGATGTTTATCCACCCTTTTATAATATTTGATGTTTATTTGTTATTTTCTATTGGTAAAAAATTATTTTCCTTATACCTTAGGCATTGGCATCTAAATAACTTTTAGAAAATTTTCTATCTGTACAAAATTACTTTCCTTATACCTTTCATTCTCTTTCATTCTATTTAGGATATAATCTTATTTTAGGCAGTGGCATCTAAATAACTTTTAGACAACTTGTATTGGACATATGTACTTTGTTCACTCAAATAAAATCTTAAATTTAAAATATTTATATTTTAGATTTTTTTATAACTATTTTGAAAATATATTTAATAATTAATGAATTTATAATTATTTTATTTAAATTTATCCAATTAAATTTTTATTTTATTTTGTAAATATATAAATATCCTTATTATTAATATCACATTGTTTAAGTAGAACAAAGTCTTTATATTAATTCTCACTCTGTTTACTCCTCCGTTACCTTTTTTATATATCCATTGTATATTTCTTGAAGTTATTTGGAAAATGTGAAGAAAGAAAAAACAACCATAATTCAATATTGTTATAAAAATTATAGAAAAATAATTTTTAATTTTAATAATTAATAGGTCTATATGTTTTATTTAGTGTTATCTAAATTAATTATTTTTTATTTAATGGATTCTTATTTTTTTCAAAACAAATTTTGTTTATAATTTTCATCGTTTTAAAAATAATTTAATTTCATGATAAACTTATGTTTTGTAAATAATCTAATTTCATGATAAACTTATGTTTTGTTGGGTAAGCATCATATACCTATTTATAATAGTAGATTTGTGTCACGTGATCATTTCAATCATTAATTTCACTTGTTAAGAGAAAAAATAAAAATAAAAATGAAAACAAAACACCAAAATTCTATAAAACAAAGTTATTTAATAGTAAGATTTCTTAAAATTTTAATATTTATTGAAGACTTCAACTTTGCAAATCGAAAGGAACCCCAAGCAATGGTGGTGGATTTAGATCAAAGCACAACTGAGAGTGCCTCTGATACTGGAGAAAATGTTTCAGAATCCCATGTCGTTAAGTCTAAGAACAAATGAAAACACAAAAGGGAGTCGTGAAGGCCAGAAGGATACAGACACGGCACACGACTATAGTACTTGTCAATCTTGTAAGGTTAGAGGACCCTGATCCGGTGGCTGAAACTTATGGCGATCTATGACTCCATTCAAAGGAAATCATAGGCCCCCGTAGAGCAGTGGGATGAGGAACCCCTGTGTTGCTCCTTGCTTATATGATGCATGGAGATGTGTGTCAGATTCACCAAATTGTTATCATATCTTCGTCAAGCGCCCCTCTGGGTAGCCACTACTCATTAGGCTTTTCTCCTCAAATCTAGTTCAAGACCTCAAGTTTTATTTATAGGTTTGAGTGAGTATTCCCTTAGGCATGCAACACTTGCTTTTTCAAGGTAAGTAGTTGAATAATGCCTCTCCTCTCTTAGTTCACAACATTGGTTAAGATGTCATTATTTTTATGGTGTTTCGTCTACGAGGGGGGATTGAAGGCTTCCTCCTCTCAAACTTTTCCTTATAAAGATGTCGTTCATGCTCGGTACCCCCTAAAGTCATATCAGGCCCAGATGACTCCCAAGTCATTTTTGGTGGAAAATTTTGAGGAAGTTCCCTACTTAGAAATATGTCACTAAGATCTAGAGGATCTCCATCAATTATATTCAAAGGCAACCCTAATATGTTGTTTTAATGGCTTCTGGCCCCGCACGACCGATCTCTACCAATGGATCCATTCCGTAGGGACTAAGAATTACAAGTTTATTTTCTACTCAAAAGGCTTCTTCGTTGTGTTATTTGAGGAATCAAAAGTTTAGTAGAAACATTTATCTAAAGGGCCCTTGTTTTGGGGCAATGTTGGTTTGTTTTTAACCCCTTGGTTCCCAAAATTTTGACCCTTCCACATTTTTCATTAGCAAGCTGCCAATCTAGGTTAGGTTTCTTAAACTACCAGCTCACTTGTTGTAGACTCTTTGGGCCA
The DNA here is from genome assembly GCA_000404065.3 of Pinus taeda. Lineage (NCBI taxonomy): Eukaryota > Viridiplantae > Streptophyta > Pinopsida > Pinales > Pinaceae > Pinus > Pinus taeda. The sequence continues at coordinate 175,663 of APFE031055703.1, read as the reverse complement.
TTACCTTACTACTGATGCCTCTCGTGGGCAACTTGGTGTATAGACCTATGGAAAAATTTGTGTTGAAATCAATATCAGTAAATTTCTTCTAGACCAAATCAATCTAAAAATCGATGATTTTCACTTGACCCGGGCTCTTGACTATGAGAATATTGTTTTTTATTTTTGCTTATGTAATCAAACAAATCATTTACATAATTCTTGCCTGATGTTTAATTCGCAATAGAAGCACAACATCTATAATTCTAGATTTAATATTTGGAAGCCCTGCAATGCTCCTCTTATGGAGGGAAATGACTCCTCTACATCAAACATGATGATAAAGAAGTTAATGATGAAATCCATCTTGGGGGCAAGGTTGCAGAGTTAGGGGTTCAAACATCTCTTGAGGCTCTTGGTGCAAACCATGCTCATTTGGCAAGCACAAAGATACTGAATAATAATGCTTCTCTGGGTATATTGAAACGAGTTCATGAGCAGACTTCTTCGAACTTCGATAAGTAATCACCTTCAACACGTAATAATAATTTGCATATCATTTTGATCAATCTATCTTCATAAAGTTGGGTCAAAGTTTTGCAAAAGAAAGAGAAAAAGTCACCTTGAGGATCAACTCTAATTTTGGTGATTCTCCTCTCTAATTATTTCTTCTATCCCTTTATGTTTGCATTGTTATTCTCAATATCATTCATTTATGCTTTGATTCCATTAGTATAAAGCATACTGTGTAAAAACAAAACAAAAAAAAGTCATAATGACAAATGATGTAATTTTATTTACCAATACAATTTTTAAACTGGCAAAAAAATCTTATAAAAACTATATAAAATCTTTGAAATCTTAAATATTTGTATGAATTTATTTTTTTCAAATAACTATATTTCAAAATATTTTTTTATTCTAAAAACATTTATATTTTAAAATCCCAAAAAGTTCTTAAAAAAAAATAGGTAATAGTTATTCCTCCGAACATAGAAAAAGTTTAGATTCTTGCTATATACTCATACATGATGTCACGCGCGTCATAAAGTTAACCCCTACTTGTAGCTATCCTTCATGATAGCTACCTTAAACCCTCATGATACAATCTCCACGGAAAGTCATTATTTCTAACCTTTAATTCCCAACCATATGGATGTCATTATTTTAATTTCAGCTATCTCCTTAACTTTCGTATTTACCACTTTACTCCTGAGTTATTAATTTTCCAACTATGTACTTAATATTTGAATTTATGTGTCTTGTATCAACTAGCTTATCACTGATATTAATATTAAAGTGTTATGATATCGTCGAGCTCCATAGTGCTATTGAAATTGATCACCCTCTCGTTATATTTTTATTTTCTAGTTTATGATTATATTAAACTGTTAGGATATTTTCTAACTTCTTAGTCCTATTGAAATTCGTTCCACCGGCAGCAGAGTCAATGTTAATCAAGAAGGCTATACATCATTGTGGACTTATATATAATGTGTTTTCAATTTTCACAAAACTTGCAAATTCTAAGAAAGTACTTGATGTTTGTAATCATTTCATTTCACACCTACGCAACAAAAAATCCTAATTATTATGGGCGTTATTGTTAATTCACATTTTGAGTGAGGTACTCATGATTTTCAATTAGAGAGACAAATATATTTATTAATTTTTTGAAATTTAAAGTGATTGATTTTTTTAATAGGTTAAAATTTTAAGGATAAAGTAAATAGTTGGAAATTGAAAAATATCTTAATAATTTTAATTATAATTGGAAACTCAACGAATTTTAGAAATCCATCATTTAATGTTTTGAGAAACTACTTATTTTGAAAAAATAAAATAAAAATTTAAATAAATTCTAGAGTCAAGTGATTCTTCCAACCCATCTATCTTTTCAACTTACTATTTACTAAATTAAAATAATTTTTTTTCCTAATTTCTTATTTTAAAATTTTTCTTTTTTACATTGCTCCTCTTTGTAATTTAGTTGTAATTTTTTTTTCAATCTCCACTTTTAGTTTTAATTAGTCTTTACATTCTCTCCAATAATCAAATAGTTAAAATTTCCAATCTTTATTTCCTTTCCCCAACGAAAAAACCATAAATTTTATTTATAGAAAAAAAAATACATTTTTGTAGACACACATAATGTGAATGTTATATGGACACATAGAAGCACGTCATTTTGATGTGAGTAGATATGAGCATATTTAGACCAATTAAGTCCATGCACAATCACGACAGGCCATAAAGTAAAAGAGAAAAATGACAAAATAAAGTTGTGGGTGACATGTTGATTTTTTCTTTTTTCCCCTTTATTCTTTGCACTTGTTACCACTCTATGGAATTTGGATCAACTAAAACCAAAGCTAGCTCCTTACCCCCCTCCAGCTGTGGGGGGTCTTTGTCATAATTTGAACCCTCTGTGGAATGTGCTCGTTTGGTTCCACCTGGACCTATCAAGGGCTGATGTTCTTCTACATATGGTGTCGACATTGTTGAGGAGGTAGATCCATCCTGAACCACAACCTCCCCCTCCATTTTATCTTTAATTTGTGTTGGTTGAGTCTTTAGATTTTCCTCCTCCTAATCTTCTAAAAGGGGAGGCACACTAAACTGCCATATTTTTGGCCTGTTTGGCTGCTTATTCTTCCTTTTTGGGATCTTCTTCGTCATAGGACATGTGTTTTTGTAGATGACCTATTTGGAAACACACATGACATCTGAAGGTCATGTTCTCATAATCTAAAGCTGTCCATTGAAAATTCTTGTGCTTCAAAGTGATGTGATCTAGTAATCATTTGCTAAGATTTATCTCCACACAAATCTTGACAAAAGTGAAAATTCCCTTTTCCACTCTTTCCATGCCTAATTTTTTAAAATTTCCTAATTTGTTCCCAATGTCTTCAAGGACTTGATGGTGCCAAAAAGGTAGGGGAATATTTGGGAGTCTAAGCCAAACTAGCATAGAAGTAATCACCATGGATGTATAATCAAATCCTGGAAACCGTAATTAATAATCCAACTCTCCCCCATAACCACGACCCTTCATTTAGTACAATGTCTAATTTTTTTGTGTGTCAAATTGTACTACAAATAATCCTTTAGAGAAAAGGTAAATATCACAATTAGGTGTCCATGAAGTAAACACCCATGGATGTAATGCTTCAGGTTTTGGCCAGAAGCCATTAAATATGCAAATAATGGCTTTTGATTCCAGTTTTGTGAATAAGGAGGATGCCTATGGTATATTGACCCCATGGAAGGAGATTGTTCCATTTTGTCCACAATATATGGCCTTGGAATGTTTAGATTTAGATTTGTAGTGTTAAAAGACTTCCTCGAGTAGCTTCCTTTGAGGTGCCTAATTTAACTACATCTTTGAAGGAGGTTAGAGGTCCATTTGTTGATTTAGCACTAGGAGCACCCCCCCAATAGTTTGGGGTTCATAATGATAGTTGTTTTTTTGTGAAATTATAGTTTGTAGCTATGCAGAGTCCTACAATTTTTTCCAACATATTATAAGCACTAAGATATTTTGGGAATCCCCTAGTTCATTTCGATGGAATCCTTAAGTGAGGCCACAATGTCGATATTTTTGACCCATAAAGTTTAAGATTGGGCATTGAGAATTCTAATAAAAACTTGGAAACTATTATCCTCTATTTGGTCAATTTTCCTTGGTCCTGCAAACAGGGGTGTCACAGTATATGCTGAGAAATGTGTGACTGGTCATATATGATAAGCCATACAAAGATGCATAACATATATACCACAAGACACCAATCCAAGCAACACATATTTCCATGTGCTTCACTAAAACAGACTGCATAGCCCTTAAATAAACCCCTACATAAGATTCTGGACCAAATACATTACAACCACAATGAGAGCAGGGAAAGGATAATACTCGCAATTTTCTTGTGTTGTGAGTCAGACATGACCAGAGAAACAAAGATGTGGCATCGTCATCACAAATCACTACACAAAATATGTTTCTTTTGTTTATGGGCTCGAGCGTATTGAAAGCCAAAACGAAGGAAGTTGCCTTAGCCTTCAAAAACTAATCCTCAACACACTTCAGAAGAATATGGAGCCATACTCTCGAACACACCTCTTCATGTGTGAATGCACCACTAACTCCATCGATAAAGTGAACCCACCAGAGGCCTGATGTCTTAAATCCATAGACACCCTAACATCCCGCAAAGGGTCTATGTGTTGCAGTCGAGTTCAAAACCTCGGCAAAAAAAACATAACAACAATATTCTTCATTCTCCAAATTTTCCTTCTTTTTCAAAATTTCCAATATTTATTATCTATACAATTATTTTATTTTATTATTTATTGACAAATATGTGAATTTCCAAATAATTATATTCAAAGAAAATTTCCCTTAGAATCAATATCCTATATTATTACTAAATTTTATAACTTTGATAATAAATACAATATCCACTCAAAACATCTATAATTTATAATCATCAATACATTATGCTTTTTGAAAAAAAGCTAATCATAATAACAAAGTTTTAGGAATTTTTTTGATAAAATAATTCTTTTAGAAAATTTAATAATATTTTTTTTCCCCACAAATTTCAAACAAAATTCCTGCCTTTTTTTCCTATCCTGTTACTAAATTTTATATCTTTGATAATGAATACAATATCCGCTCACAACATCTCTAATTTATAACCATCTACACATTATGCTTTTGAAAAATTCCTAATAATAATGAAAAACTTTTTCATTATTATTAGGGAAATTTTTATAAAATAAACTTTTCACACAATTTAATAATATTTTCTTTTACAAACAAATTTCGGCCATTATTTTTTCTCTTATCTAATTCCTAACTTATTATGTTCATTTATAATGTATGTAACGAAATGCGTAACTGCTTTCCCTCTGGGTAATTTTGATTGATATCTAAATACGGAATGGGCCAACTTATACGCGACATCTTGGGTGTTGGTATATCATCATTTAGCTAAATGCATTTATGCTAATCTTAAGATATATAAATTAATCATCCTTTGGTGCACTTTAGCCGTCATGCTTGAGTTCAAAAACAAAAACAAAATAGATCGAGAACGAGTGTGCCCTTGAGATTGAATTCAAAGATTGTGGTTATCTAAAGAGAGAAAAACGAACGTGTTGATTAAACTATTATTCTGAAAGCTTTGGATGGGTTTGCTGGTGTCTTTCTAATTAAAAATGGTCTCATCAAATAAAGAAAAACGTGTTCGTTAAATTAATTTATTCTTGTGTTCGTTAAATTAATTTATTCTTAAAAGTTGGCATGGGTTTCACACGTGCGGTCGGTCTTATGAGTTTATAATCTTGGAAAGCTTTATTTCCAACTCTATTGTAACATAAATGCGCCTTGACATGGGCGTGATATAACACAATATAACACGCCGTGCGGTGATAAGAGAGAAAAAAAATAGCGGCGTGTTATATCGTGTTATATCGCGCCCATGTCAGGGCGCATTTACTTTACAATAGGGTTGGAAATAGGGCTTTCCTTATACATTTCACATTTGGCTTTTCTGCCTTGTCACATCATTATTCTGGCTTGCGTTGCCCTCGATGGGCTTGCCATCCCCTACCACTCGGACTTGGTGTACAATATGTAAGCCTAAAGGTATATTAACTTGAGGTAGTTTATGATAGATTAATTGTTACTAAGTCCAAAGCATCTTATAACTTCATTTGGAAGCTTTATCATGAGTTTCTCAGGATATTGTTGAGTTTATGATAATCTCCAATTTTATTAGGATATTGTTGTTTATGAGCTTGAAGATGAACATATTTATAGTGTATATAAAAAGATAGGTGTAAAGATTTTTGTTTTACTTTTCTCATTCACTTATATTGTTTATAGAAGTTTGTTTAATATGGTGGAGTAGACACATAAAATATAAGATGGCAATTTCTCTTGTGATATTTTGGGAAATTTGGAAAGCAAGAAATTATATTATTTTTGAAGACAAAACATTCAATGTGGACCAGATTATCAATAACATTCTAACATGTATGAAGTCACCGTTGCTATCCAATTTTGTGCCTCATTTGATCTCACTTAGAAAAAATGGGCTGACATATCCTTCTTGGTGAGTTTCTTTGACAGTGCTAAACAGAGGGTATATGTGGATACGAGGTGTGGATATGAATGGATTAAAATTAACAATATAGAGTCCATTGGGAAGGAGGCAAGGGGACTAACATAAGAGTCGAAGAAATGACACTTTGGGGGATTCCTGAATATTTAAAAACTAAAGATCTATGGGGACTCCCAAGCCATTATCAACCATGTGTTGGGAATTTCCTCTATTTCACATCCACACCTACAAGGCTGGCTTTGAAACATCATTCATCTCAAGGGCACATTTCAAGAAGTCTTCATACAACACATTCACAGAGAACACAAAACAATCACAAATGCCATGTCCAAGTTGGGTATATTGGCATCCAATGAGGGCTTGCATATCAGTTTGGAGGTGGATAACAACTCCATCGATGTGGGATACATGCCACTCCCCTAAGGATGGTCTACTGATAGTTTCTTCTATTTCTGTTTATGCCTTTCTAACACTTGCAGGGTCATATATGCCACTGTACTCTTTTTTGGTTATGCTCCTTCTATTTATGTTAATAGACTTATGATGGACTATCAATTGTGTTTTGGTACTGTGTTTTGGGCTAGTATTTGGGGATCATGTGTGGGCTGGTGGCCTATATGGGACTACTCCATGACTGTTATTGTTTTTTTATCATGGTTTCATTGCTCACATGTTGTTTTTTGTAAACGAAAAACTTGATATGCACCTCCCTAGTGGACTAGATGTACTGCTTTTTTCATATTATAATAAAACCAACATTTTTTCTTACTGAAAAAAAAGGGATGCGTGTAAAATAAATTATTATTGAGGTATTTTTTTGTTATAAAGCTTAGGTTAAGAGGTTAGGAAACTTATATGGTTAGTTTTAATTTGAGATAATATTTTTTATTACTTATTTTTGGGTCGAATGTTGTTAAGTTATGGTATGTTCTATGCTTATAAAAATTTACTTCTTTTTCTTATTATATTCCACACATTAGCAATCACATGTACATAAAGTAAAGTGCAGATAGAACATTAAACGATCGACAAAAAACAAACCAAGACAAGAGACACAAGATGTGGTGGCTAGCCATGGACAAACCCCACAATGTGTGGGGAAACCCTTTGATCAAATCTTCTTCTATCTTCAATAATTCAGTAGAGAGAAATAATACAATAAATCTGATTTATATCTGCAGTAGCAAACCCTAGATCAACAACATTAGTATTAGCGCTTCATCATCAAACTAGGGCAAATGATATCTCACAAAATGAACGTCAGATCAGCTTGATTCCACCACCAAAAGTTGAGGCTTCTAGAGGAGGCTCAGATGAACCTACAATGCAGTTTAGATGAGGAGATCTTCTAGTCCACGCAGGTCAAACTTCACTTCTGCAGTTGCAACTTCAGTTTCAACAGCTTCCTTCAAACTAGGGCAGTCGATATCTTGCAAACCGTCCATCGGATTGACTTGATTCCACCACCAAAAGTTGTGGCTTTCAGAGGAGGTTCAGATGAACCTACAACATAGTTCAGATGAGGAGATCTTCTGGTCCACGCAAGTCAAACTTTACTTCTGCAGTTGCAGCTTCAGTTTCAGCAGCTTCCTTCAAATTAGGGCAGTCGATCTCTTGCAAACTGTCCGTCAGATTGACTTGATTCCACCACCAAAAGTTGCAGCTTTTAGAGGAGGTTCAGATGAACCTACATCGTAGTTCAGATGAGGATATATTCTAGTCCACGTAGGTCAAACTTTACTTTTGCAGTTGCAGCTTCAGTTTCAGCAGCTTCTGGCTTCACATGTGTGAGAGAGAGACCCTTTTCTGCGCAGTAGAGAAGAGACTCTTTTATGCGCAATAGAGAGAAAGAGATGTGATGAGATGAGTGAGTTGAAATGAGGAAAATTCCTCTTGTATTTATACACAAGTGATGATGTTTGAATAGATGCGACTGTTGGGCTTCTAAGCCTACATGGGTTGTAGGTCGGATTGATAATAATTCCATAATCAAAATAAATTCATATCTCCATGAATACTTATCAGAATCGGATGATATTTATATCAATCTTACACCTCTTAATGAGAGGAATCTAATAAAAATATTATCAGCCATGAATAAGATGACCCACATGAAGTTTGGCCCTAGTTGCCAATTTTAACACTCCCTCTCAACTAGGGAGAACTTCATCTGTGATCTGTCTATCAGTCGTTACTATTCATTTATCAAATTCACTGCCTTATACAGCCTGACTCTTGCCCTGCTCTGCTCTATTCTGCCTATTGTGCTTTGCCTTGTTTTGCCTTGTACTGATCTGTATTGTTCTGCTCTGTTCTGCTTTGCTCTTGTATTGTTCTATTCTGCTTTGCTTTTGTCCGAATTATGAAGAAGAAGAAATGATCGAGGATGTATCATACTGACTCAAATTCAGTCTTAGAGTATGTACCACTGGTCCTAGACCAGTCTCAACTAACCCAAAGTCAGCATCATAGTATGTACAACTCCTACCACTGGTCCCAGACCAGTAACATCCTCCACTGACTCAAAGTCAGTCTCAGAGTGCGTACCATTGGTCCCAGACTAGTCTCAACTGACCCGAAGTCAATGTCATAGAATGTACCACTCCTATCACTGGTCCCAGACCAGTATCATTGATCCTAGATCAATGGAGGTCATCCTAGCGTAGGGAGTGCGGTAGATACAACAATGCGTCCATCGGTACTACTATGGTCCCTAACTTCATTTCCCAGCTCATTGATCAGATGAAAGGTACTTCCCATGAGTCCCAGACTGCATGGGTAGGATGCCTCGATAGGAGAACTAATTAATCCTATCCTCACATGAGAACACATTAATCCAGGCTGCCATGGAGAACACATCAATCCAGGCCTCATAGGAGAACACATCAATCCTGCTACAATCACCATGGAGAACACATCAATCCAGGCCTCATAGGAGAACACATCAATCCTGCTACAATCGCCATGGAGAACACATCAATCCAGGCCTCAAGAGGAGAACACATCAATCCTGCTACAATCGCCATGGAGAACACATCAATCTAGGCCTCACAAGAGAACACATCAATCCTGCTACAATCACCATGGAGAACACATCAATCCATGCCTCACAGGAGAACACATCAATCCTGCTACAATCACCATGGAGAACACATCAATCTAGGCCTCACAGGAGAACTAATCATCCTGCTACACAGGAGAGCAAATCATCATGTTCCACAAGAGAGCGAATCATTTTGTCCCACAAGAGAGAGAATCATCTTGTTCCAGTGCGCACCACCAGGGGAGGGTGAGTTACCTTGTGGTCGTATGTTGCTCCAGTAAGAGCCGCAAGCCCTCAGAGCTCCCAGGGCTCAATGTATGCAACATGCAGGATCCTTGTACAAGGGTTTCTTGACGACTACAAGTCATTTGGGAAAATCACATATTAGATCTTTCCTCGGGGCTTTGACAAGGTGTATCGACTTGTACATCATCTTAATGCGATGGAGCCTCCTTGCTCATCGACTTACCATATCCCAGATGATGTCTATCTGCTGGAGCAATCGACGAATACAAGATTCCTCAGTAATCGAATCCCACCTCTGGTTGTTACAGAGAATCATAGTGGTATGTGTTCAAATAGCTCACTGAAGAGCTTTCCCAACTAGGCAGCTTCATACGAGATCATACTTGTAGATATGTATCTAGTCTCAGTGATGCTTATGTCAACCGGCTTCTACTTCCTTCTCATCCATTATATCGAACCAGAATCCAAAGAGAAACAACACTAAAAGTGCTCCAGTGATCCTCGACACTACCTACCTAATCAACATTCAAATAATCATGCAGTTTCATATTTCCGGTCGTGTATCCCAATCCATGAGAGATTGCGTCCCGAAGACATCTCATAAGATTCTTGGCACCAATTTAGTGAGGCTCAACCAAATATGAGCTCACAATGCTAACTTCAAAACATATGTTCGGACGGAGGTTCACCAAGAACATCAACGCAAATGAGTTTTTGAAACTCAGAGGCATTTCCCAAATCTGGTCCAACATCACTACCATATAACTTCCGAAAGTTAAGATCCTCGAGGTAGTCACAAGCTTGCAGTCCATCATACCAAATATTTTTAGAATCTTCACCACATATTTTCCTTAAGATAGGAAAATTTCCCTTGGCTTCTACCACACTTCAAGTCCTTGGTTCTTGATTTCAAATTCAGAAGCCAACTCCCTCTTACATTTGTGAATGAGAGGGCATGCACCTGTTAGAAAGAGGTCATCCACGTATAGCACCAGTCTGAGATGTTGGCATTATGAGACAAGTGTTGTCCTTGATGGCAAATCACTCAGATGATAAATTATAGTGCAACAAAGTTATTTTCAAGTTCACGGAATTTTATGCAGAGAAAAGTTTACTTCATGTAGAGAAAAGTTCACGGAATTTTATGCAAAGAAAAGTTTATTTCATGTAGAGAAAGGTTCACGGAATTTTATG
>APFE031055703.1:141439-154686 GCA_000404065.3 Pinus taeda | reverse complement strand
TGACTGATTTTTGTTGATATAGTTGTTTCTGAGGTTTAGTTTTCTGTTATTGTGGATCTGGTTATCTGGTGACTTACTGGTACTTGATGATCATTTGATATTTATGGATCCAGTTTGAAAATTTATGAAAAGTGGTCCTTGAAAGAAAAGAAGTAGGGGGTTGTAGCTACCTTCCAGGAGAGACTGGAAAACGAGAGAGAGTTGTAGCTCTCTGCAGGTTGCAGCCTGCGTACTGGTAAAGGACTGCACCAGTACAAGACCATTGTAAAAGGAGTTTCTAATTTGAAAGAAGATAGAGACATATTGCAGCAGGTGGTTTTCACCCACATTGGGTTTCCACCTTATATCTGGTGTTCTTTGATGTGACTGGCTGTTTTTCTTGCTCATTATTTTATGGTACTGATATGCAAAAATAATTCAAAGTGTAAATAAGGAAGATTTGTTAAAAGAACTAGATAATACTGATTCACCCCCCCTCCCAGTATTATTTTCAACATGAGAGGTTTGTCATCTTCAACCTTAAAGTAAAGGTTAGGATCGACTTCACTCCTAGTGAATCCCAGCTTCATCAAGTAGCTATCGCTCCTCTCATACCATGCTCGAGGTGCTTGCTTCAGCCCATAGAGGGCCTTCTTTAACCTACATACATGAGATTTTCAATCATAAATCTCAAATCCTTCAGGTTGCTCCACATAGACCTCTTCTTTGATCGAACTGTGCAAGAACACGGTCTTGACATCCATCTGATGTAGGTTCCATCCTTGTGAAGCCACAAAGGCTATAATCAAGCGGATGTTCATATATCTGGCAACATGTGCAAATGTCATAGTCTATACCTTACTTCTGGGAGAAACCACGAGCAACAAAACGAGCCTTATACTTTTCCGTACTTCCATCTGCTGCATGCTTTATCTTGTAAAGCCATTTAGAAGTGACAATTGTCTTATCTTGGGGTCTAGGAACTACTTCCCAGACATCATTCTCCATTATAGACTCATATTCTATGGTCATAGCATCCTTCCATACTTGATGCTTGACGACATCTGAGAATGATGAAGGCTCATTTTGTATGATCGTGCTCATGATGGTTAGGTATCCCTGATACCTGTTAGGTTTCTTACTTTGACGTAAGGTTCCTTAGGGTGCAACCTGTCCTTCAGCATCATCAAGTATCCCCCTAAGCCATGAAGGCCTCTTCCTAGAAGAGGAAGGCTCAGGTGGATAAATAGGATCCATGGGTTCTCTAAATTAGGTATTGTTACATCATCTACCCATAGAGACAGCTTCCACAATCGTATAGTTCTTCCTTTTCGCCACACCATTTTGCTCAGGAGTATGTGGTGTAGTAGTCTCCCTCTTAATGCCAACCTCAGATATGCCTGAGTGAACCAACTGTAATATATCGAAGGTCTTTCTTTGGCTTGAGAGTTATGGTTCCCTTTTGAGCTTTCCTTCGGCACATCTTGGACATACACCTTCTTTCTCTACTCGGAATTCAAGCATCCCTGTCACCATTTGTCTTACATCAAGTAGAGCTTTATAATGAAGGTGGGAAAACCTCCGATGCCAAAATTCGGACTAAAGAGATGTGTCATAAGACATGACACCTAGTGGACTTCCATCAACCTGATTTAATGAATCAACACGAAACCCAAGAGTAAAGGCATCTTTAACATTATTTTTCGATACACGTACCTTGCCATCTCTGAAGGTTACCTTGTAGCCTTTGTCTTCCATTGCCGAGATGGACACTAGGTTATTTCGGAGGTCAGGTGCATTTAATACATCCTGGAATTTCTAGCCTTCTTGAATGCTTGTCCTCTTCCTTGATTCCCAACTCTCCTCTTACCTTTGCTATTGAATTTGTCATTCCTTTGATTGCCATCAAAGGGATTTTGATCATCATCCCAGTGTGAGTCCTTTCTATCAGGGCACTCCCTTGCATAGTGACCTACTTTATCGCGGATGTAACATCGTCCTTTTCTTCCACCCTTAGGTCCAGCCTTTCCTTTTGATTTAGTCATGTAATTATTTCTTTTCTTAGCATGAGAAGAAAAGGCAGCAAGAGGACCTTTAGGCATGGGCATTTCTTGCTCTTCTACCCTTGTTTCTTCTTGAATGCATCTAGCCATTAATTCCTCGAAACCAGGAATTATATTATTGTTCAGAAGAGTATTACTGAACATGTACCATTCGGATGGTAATCCTCCAAGAGTCATGAGTTCCATTTCTCTGTTAGTAATAGTCTCCCCAATAGATAGGAGATCGTTCTTGATCTCGGTGATTCTTAAGAAGTATGCTTGCATACTCTCATTTTTACCCTTCTTGATTTTCCTCAATTTATTTCTAAGAAACAAAACTTGATTTGCATCATTAACTTTAAATAAACTCACTAGTCTATTGTAGATTTCCTTGGAGGTGTCCAGTTCGGATATGTAAGCCACCAAGTGCTTGTCGATAGAGTCCCGGATGATCTTTTTTGTTTTGACTTCTCCATTTTTCCATTTGTTCCAGGCAACAACGGATGCATTTGAGGGAGGCTCAACAATATTGCCTCTTACATGGTCCAACACTCCTTGATCTCCTAGGGTTAGATCAATAGACATCTTACATCCATGATAGTCAACTTTCTCATGGAGCTTGTCTTTGGCAGGAAAGAGTGTTGAGGACCCCATAGTTCTTTTAGGATAGCCTTGCCAATCTTCTCTTCGGTGATTACTCTTGCTCTTGCTCGGGCTTTGTCTTCACCTCAGATTTGATACCATGTTAAGTTATGGTATGTTATATGCTTATAATAGTTTACTTATTTTTCTTATTATGTTCCATAGATTAGCAATCACATCTACCTAAAGTAAAGTGCAGATAGAACATTAAAGGATCGACAGAAAACAAGCCAAGACAAGAGACAAAAGATGTGGCAGCTAGCTAGGGAAAAACCTCACAATGTGTGGGGAAACCCTTTGATTAAATCTTATTTTATCTTAAATAATTTAGTATAGAGAAATAGTACAATAAATCTGATTTATATTTGCAGCAGCAAACCCTAGATCAGTAACATCAGCATTAGTGGCTTCATCATCAAACTAGGGCAGACGATATCTCACAAATCGACAGTCGGATTGGCTTGATTCCACCACCAAAAGTTGCAGCTTCCAGAGGAGGTTCAGATGAACCTACAACGTAGTATATATGAGGAGATCTTTTGGTCCACGTAGGTCAAACTTCACTTCTGCAGTTGTAGCTTTAGTTTCAACAGCTTCCTTCAAACTAGGGCAGTCGATATCTTGCAAATTGTCCTTCAGATTGACTTGATTCCACCACCAAAAGTTGTGGCTTTCAGAGGAGGTTTAGATGAACCTACAAAACATTTCAGATGAGGAGATCTTCTGGTCCACGTAGGTCAAACTTTACTTCTGCAGTTGCAGCTTCAGTTTCAACAGCTTCCTTCAAAATAAGGCAGTCGATATCTTGCAAACTGTTCGTCGGATTGACTTTATTCCACCACCAAAAGTTGCATCTTTCAGAGGAAATTCAGATGAAACTACAAAATAGTTCAGATGAGGAGATATTTTGGTCCACACAGGTCAAACTTTACTTCTGTAGTTACAACTTCAGTTTCAGCAGCTTCCGGCTTCACATGTGTGAGAGAGAGACCCTTTTCTACGCAGTAGAGAAGAGACTCTTTTCTGAGCAGTAGAGAGAGAGAGATGTGATGAGATGAGTGACTGCAAATGAGGAAAAGTCCTCTTATATTTATACACATGTGATTATGTTTGAATAGATGTGACTTTTGGGCTTTTGAACCTACATGAGTTGTAGGTCGGCTTGATAATAATTCCATAATTAAAATAAATTCATATCTCCATGAATACTTATCGGAATCAGATGATTTTTATATAAATATTACACCTCTCGACGAGAGGAATCTAATAAAAATATTATTAGCCATGAATAAGATGACCCACACGAAGTTTGGCCCTAGTTTCCAATTTTAACAAATGTTTTTTGATAGATTACCAATATTTAGTTATGTTCATATGTATAGTTTTTTTCAAAAGAAAAAAATGTACTTTTTCTATTTCATATGAAATTAATATATACAATCCCTTTACTACAACTATAATCTACAAATAACCTTTTCCATCCACAAAATTTAATATCAAAGATCACATCACAAACCCAAAAAAATGTCTACCTCATGAAAGAATTGGTAGACTCAAATAGATTGAAAGATAGACTAAAGACTAAAACATTCATGTGAAATTCCAATATAGACACAACTCCATCATCTAGGAGAATAGCTTGCTTAAAAAGCATATATATATAATGAGGTTGTTCTCCCTCTATATATGCAAAATCTGAATATCATCATATTACTCATGTAATTGTCAAACTTTCCATTGTTATGCTTCTTAGGATTCTGAGTTCATTTCTTCAATTAAAACATTCCACTAATATCTTTGAATCCCCTGCTAGGGTGAATATTCTCACATGTTTGCAAACAACTACATGCATAGCTATCCATATCGCTATTAGCTATCCAACAAAGTTTTTTCTAATGCTCACCCCTAGCTTACATTTAATCATTACTTGATCCTCTAAATATATAATTTCCCCAAATCCACATCAACCACTTTGACTAGCCCCGCCAAAGAATCCCCACACTAAACCATCATTAAGCTCCAAACCCTTCTCAATTCTTTTATGTTTACTCTTAATAGGCTTCGCATGTTCAAGATACACCACTTTTATGTTGTGTATAATAGCTCCACAATGGATTACATAGTTTTGGAAAAGACTCTCTATTCCTTCCTAGCCACACACCCCAGAAAAGAAAAAAATAAAAATAAAAATAAAAATTGGAAGAAATTTAAACAAAGAAGCCTTATATCTATGTGTCCAATTTAATAGACACTCTTCCACAAATTTTCCAAACCACCAATCATTTAAACCGAAAGCAAATATCACATTATGCTAAAAAACTTTTACAAAAGGGAAGAAGATGAGCAAATCATAATGGATTCACTATCATTTGCACAAAGAAAACATATACCTTGACCTTCCCATTATTTATTTAAAAGAACATCCCACGTTCATATTTTCCTTTCCATCATGAACCACAAAAAATTCTACACTTGATAAAACCTTGGCCCTACCAAACATCTTGTGCCATAACTTGGATTCACACAACGAATTATGTTGAATGATTACATCGTACCCTTGTTTAGCATTAATCTCACTTGTCTGTTTATTCTTAGACCATGCCAGACGATCCACTTCCTCCCTACTTATGACAATGCTTAATTTCCTTAATATCATCAAATACCAATTCGACTCCTTTGTCGAACATGTTGGAATTATCAACTCTAACATAGAGGCCCACACCTAATTATTTAAGCCTAGGAAATCTCCTATTGCTGCATTTTTCAAATAATGAATTCAAATGGAGTTCAAATAGGTTATCAATTTTTCTATCAACCTATGATTCCCATCACTTCCCACGCAATGATCACACTTAATCAACATTTCCTCACCACTTCTTACTTCCCACCTAAATCACTTCTCCATTTCCTGTAATCCACTTACCATATTCCTCCAAATTAAAGATCCACCTATCGTTGACTTGGGAAACATTCTTAGCCATTCAATTACTATGAAATTCTTTAAATATTTTGGTC
The DNA here is from genome assembly GCA_000404065.3 of Pinus taeda. NCBI lineage: Eukaryota > Viridiplantae > Streptophyta > Pinopsida > Pinales > Pinaceae > Pinus > Pinus taeda. The sequence continues at coordinate 149,008 of APFE031055703.1, read as the reverse complement.
TCATGACAATTCTCCAAAGACTGCTACCAAATATCATTCTCCAAGTGCTCTTCGCAACAAGAGGAACCCCAAAGCTTTGCAAATTTCTTATTCCACAACTTCCATAGTTTTTTGGTAATGCTAGATTTCTCCATTTTATTAGAACCATACATTTTCTCTTATTTTTACCACTCCATAAAAATCGATAACAAAATTACTCGATTGAAGTTAAAATACCTTTTAGAATTCTAGCTAATGATAGCCAAAAAACTACGATTCCTTCTAAAACATGCTTCATCAAAATTAAGTGCCCACTAATTGATAGACACCTGTTAAACCAAAGATCTATTCCCTTTTCCAATGTTCTCACAAGCCAATGGCAATCCAACACTTTGTATTCATTAGGTTTGAGGTAAAACCTAAGATATTTAAACCCTTCATTAAGCATACCATAATTGATAGGGAACATACCTTTAATAACATTTAAAGTATCTACTTCCACATTCTCACTCAACCCTTTTGACTTCTCCATACTAACCTCCATGTTAGATGCTCATAGAAAACCTCAATCAAATCTTTAAATATCTACCATTCCTTGACAGTTCCCTCTCCACTTAAAAACACATCGTCTACGAATAAAATATGAGTATTTGACATATTGGATCCAACCTGCACTACCTTGATTTTTCCTTTTAGAATTTACTTCCATTATCAACCTACTCAACCCTTCTATAATAAGCAAAAAACAACATGGGCGACAAAGAACATCCCTGTCCAATACCTTTTGAGGTGTGAAAGAACTTTGTTGGCTCTCCATTAATTAGAATAATATAGTTTGTAGACCTAACAAACCCCATGATTCAGGAAACTACATCAAAGATGGGACCTATCTATAGAAGCACCATCCTTAAAAATGATCTTTATATAAAGAATTGCAAAGAGTAATCATTCTAAAATTCTTAATTGTCTAGTATATATATGTAATTCTAGTATTTGTTTAAGTTCATTTTTTATGCCAATAAGACTATATATTCTCCATGATTCTTCCTTTTTTTAATTCATACAATTCGAAAAGGGTATGTTTGAAAAACAACTTGTTAAGAGATTATTGTTAAGGAATTCGTCCTTATCTAAGTGGGGGACAAAATGCTTAAGAAACTTGTATGTTATATACATTTTTTCGATACTTGCTTTGTTGTTAGATCCCATGCCACATTATTGGTGATTGTTCACTTATGGATATATTGAACACCCCTAATCATTCTTGTGATTAAATTTTCTTTAGCTCATACTCAACTGTCTCCTTGTGCTGATGATGATATTGATGGAAAAAGGGTTCAAGTAAGTCTCAGGAAGTCCAAGAACAATAAGATATTGGTAGGCCATTAAACCCATCCTAAAAAGATGGAAACTTTTATTTGATGGCGTTTAATAAGCTCACAATCTCAATCACTAAGAAGGAGGTGATGTACCTCTCTGAAGTTTCATCCTCTTAAGGAGGTAGAAGGATGTATTCACCATTTCCTGTTTTGAATGCCCATGCAAGCCTTAATCCTAGTAATTTTTTATAGCATTTAAGATGAATAAGATTAATTCCTTGCCTAAACTTGAAAAACTTAATTGCATCAAATTCATGTAAACATGGGTCGAATTGGTCAACAACGTTAATGAAGACAATATGGAATACATTGCCACCATTGTTTAAGGAAGCTTGCCCGTAGAATCTCAAGATTCTTACAAATCCCTACGAAAAAATGTAGAAAATACATGTTCTAGATTTATGACTTTGATTCAAAATTCTAGTTTTTATTAATTATAATTGAAAACCTTTAATACTTTTTGTTTGAAAAATAATCTCAGTTTTTATTTTGCCACATGCTTCCACTTTCATAGCAACCCGTGTGGAAGGTAAGGGTGGAGTGGGTCCCTTGCAAACACTGGTTTGAATTTTATTAAATTGGATAGCCATACCTTTGGCCTAGCCAAAATTTATACTTCTATTGACATGGAAGAAGGACCTTCTTCTCAAGATGGATTATGGACAAGTTGTCAAACGTCCACAAGCTAGTTTGGGGGATTCAAAGATGGTTGATGCATTGGAGGACAAGGAAGGGAAGTTTCCCATTATAGATCCCCATGGAATGAATTTTTTTTGGAACACTCGAAACTAAGGTTTAAGAGAGAATGGATTGCTGCCATAGTTAATCCTTTCCACCAATGCACTTAAAAAAATATGTTTTAAACACTCACTCTTGTAATCTCTAAGAGTAAAAGCCTCTAGGATTTGAGTATAATACTGATAGACATGGTCTTACTGTTCTTGACTCAAATTTAATAAATAATGTATTAAGCCTTTCTCTAAAAATTATAAATCTTTCATTAAATATAAAACCTATTTTATACATAATATAATCATTATCTTAAATACACGTTTACAGAAAGAAATTTTATATTTACTTTCATGTTTATCACTTTTTTATTAAATTATCTTCTACCTAATTATATAATTAAATAATAAAAATTATATTCTACAAAATTATATAATTAAATAATAAAAATTATATTTTACATAATTATGTAATATATAAAAAAAATTTCTATAATTTTTAATTGATTTTGATGATGGAACCCATCCAAATTTGTGAGTCTAATTAGTCACAACTCAATGTCCTTTGACTATGTACATCCATCCAATTATCCAATTTTGATACTCATTATGCAAAATAATAGTGCAGTGAAAAATTCTATTCCGCGAAAACAATAGTGGTTTTAATTATAGACCATTATGCACTCCACAAGGAATAGAGATGATGAGAAAACAAAGTAAGACAATAAAATCGCATAATGTGGAGGATAAAGTAAACTTAAGTATGTAAGCCATAAAAACACCACAGCACAATTAACAATGTTACATGCGGTTATGCATAAATATACTATATAGATAAATTGTTGTACACGTGGTTATGTATATAAATATAAATATAAATATATAGTGTATTGTAAAAAAAATTACAAATTAGTGGGAGAAAGAACAGAAAATTTGGCAAGATTATGATAAAATTTAGTCGAAATTTTTGAAAATTTGAAAAATTCACAAATTAGTTTGGAAAATAATAGAAAATTTGGAAGATTATGACAAATTCTGGTCGAAAATTTTTGAAAATCTGGGTTATAGCTGTCAAACTTCAAGATTTTGGGTGCGCCAACAGTTTTTGATGGTGCTAAATCCATTTCCACCATCAAGAAAATGATTCAAACACTCTAGCATCCATATTTTTTGAATTTTTTTTACCAAATTCTGGCAAGAAAACTCTCGTTTGGGTGATTATGTGGCGTCGTAGACAACAACTAAATATATTATATAGATAAATTGTCTATGTGAGGGAGTCTTAATCATTTTACGGATATGGTTATAAACAACTCTTTAGAATTGGGAAAACTTATCCACTTCTAAATGGAGTTGTCTTTAGTGCGATTTTTTGGACTTTTCTATGCGGGAATCCGATGGACAAATTTGAGGTGAAATCTTGATTTGTATTATTTAAATTGGTTTTTTGACTGGATATATGGATTCAATACCCTGGAAAACCCCTAGGGCACTTCGATTGTGCAAGAGTTACCCATCAAGGTTGTGATTTCAATAAATTTTGCAGGATTTTAGAGAAATTAGACTGGAAAAACCCACTAGAAAAAACTTCCAAAAAGTCAACTCGCTTCTAAATATACTTTATTTCTAATTCACCTAATATTTCAATATTTGAGGAAAATTACATCATATCTGAAAAATTATATCATGGATATGATGTAATAACACAATGGTAACATTGTTATTATGCTTATTACACACTCAGTTTTGCATTTGACTACCTATTAGTTTGTTTTTGACCAAAAAATTATGCCACTTATTCATAGTTTAACATTAGGAATTCATTTTTTGTTATTTTTTATTATTAATTAAATTTATTTATTTGTAAGGTGATTGGTTGAAGTCTTATTATGGGCCATTTAATTACTTATATATATATATATATATATATATGATATCACTATCACCTTATATATATATATATATATATATATATATATATATATATATATTGTAAGCTTGGCCCGATCTGGATGGGGAGCTAAACCAATGACTTCACATTAAGGAGTGTTGTCTATCCAAGACCTAGTGGACATAACTTCCATTTATATTAGTTACTATTTTTTTGTTTTTTGTTTTACTTCCTTTCTATTTAACTTTTTGATTTTTTTTTTTTTTTCATTTTTCAATTATTTCCATTTTCATGAATTATAGTTTTTTTCTTACATGTTTTCAATTTAATATGACACATTTTATTTATTTTTGCTAAAGCAAGAGTCGTACCTTCATTATCATTAAATCAAAAAATAATTTACATAGATTACAACCATCCAAGTGGATCCATGGATTGGGTAAAAACTACCACCTAAAACCTTGATCCCTACCAATCAAAACAACAAAACCCTCAAATGCCAAACCATACCAAGGCCAGCCATTTGACTCACCACAATCCGAATGGGGGACTAACACTCATACCAATGAAATACTTAAATCAAAACGGAAATTAGAGTTGAAGCCTTTAATCTCCACCGTCAATACACCATGCTCGATCCAACGGTAGAGGAAGGTACTGCAGTGCCAAGGAGCCCGACAATTAACCGTATGGACCCACTGACATGCTCGAAGGTTCCTGACCATAGATCTCCCAAGCTTGATCCAACGGCTGAGGAAGATATCACAATGCCAAAAAGCCCGCCACTTAACCACATGGACCCACTGACATGCTCAATGATTCCTAGCCGTCGATCCTCCGTGCTTGATCTGACGGCCCAGGATCATATCTCATGGGACTAAAGCACCGCTGGTTAGCGTGTGATGAGGGAAGTATTTGTACTCTCCCCTCGGTCACGTGTAGCGACTTGAGTGGAATTTCTCCCAAATCTTAAAAACCATTTTTTGCTTGAAAGGCGCCCGATGACCAAAAAACCACTTTGCAGGCGGAATTACGTCCTCGTGAAGAGAATCTAGGGTATTCATACCGCCACTAAAGCCCAAATTCCGGCTTCTCACTCCATCCTCTCTGCACCAGTTGATGAACCCATGTAAAGTACAATCCCATCCCTCCGGCCAACTACCCGGGTAGCAGAATCTGCCGAGCAATCGAAGAAGGGTAAAAATAAGGAAAAAGTCGCAACTCATGCCGAAACCAAATTATCTAGACATAACCTCCATGGCTCTATTACAATACACCATAATATCTTCATCTTCTTGGAAACTACACTATTCCTTGAGTTTGTTTTGAGACAACCCTTACCAACCCATCGCGACTCTGCTAATGGTACAATTCACTCCTTGGTTAGCCGATGAATTTGCCAGTTTGTTAGCATTCCTTCGCACATCGTTAAAACTTATCGTGTGTAGGCTCATGAGGTGGAGCTGGATTCGTTGAAAGCCCTGGATCAACCTACAATGTTTTGAAACCTTCTCCGACCCCATGTCCCAACTGATTCTTTTGACTGAGTTAATGATTAGCTCAGAGTCAGCTTCGATAATCACATTTTTCCTATTTTCCTTCACTAGGAGTTCTAAGCATTGCTCCATAGCCATTAGTTCTGCCATGTTGTTAGTGGCTCTGCCTAAATGGCAATGGAAGATGGAAAGGATATTTCCCAATTCATCCCTTAACACCCCTCTAAAGCCAGCAATACCCGGGTTGCCTTTAGAGGCCCCACCAATGTTATATTTAAAAAAACCTTGACGGGAAGGGTGCCAATAGTCCTGCTCAGTTTCCATTATCCTAACCTTTCTGTCCAGTCCTTGAGCAACAAGCCCTTGCATGCCCAATTGTATGAGAATTCTCATTTCAGCATCTAAAGGTGGATCCTTAGGGGGATTTCTCATAGTCGTACTAACCGTCTCCCTAAGTTTTCTTAAGGTCTACTCCAAAAGACATTGGAAGGGTTTCTTTTCATTTTTAAAGATCCTATTGTTCCTTTATTTTCAGACATTCCAAATAATGAAGCTAGGCGTGAGAGCCCAAGCTTAGCAAAGAATTTCAGAATCAGAAAAATTTCGCCTCCAGTGGTTTAGGGTACTGATAATACTCCCTCTATCCCTGTTGGTCTTTTGGAAGATGGTGGCAAAAGAGTCCCACAATCTAGAGGTGAAGATGCAATTGTTGAGGAGGTGTTCCATAGTTTCCTCTTAGGCCTCACAGAGCTGGCATTTGGAAGGCCCCAGAAACCCCCTTTTCCGAATGTTGTCCCAAGTCAGAATTTTCTTATGGTAAACCAGCCACATGAAGAGTTTAATCTTCATCCAGCCTTGATGCTTCCATAGATTCTAACAAATTCTATCCGGAGCAAGAGAATCCAGCTCAAGGAGTATGTGTTTTGCCTCCTTAAGATTAAAGGTGCTCTCATTGTTGTTTCCCCATCTTAACTGATCATGCCCCCCTATTACTAGAATCTTCCTTTGTTCCATCATTTTCATAAGAACCTCTCCTTTAACTTTCAAGGGGCTGTCTTCCCTGTAAATAATATTCTTCCAGTTTCTCCATTTTCTTGCATTATTGATTTGATCCCAAAAATCTTTAACCTTAGATAACCCTATGATGTCTGTCTCCATCTTGAGGTCCTTAAAATCCTCTTTTAATAGCATCGGTTCTTGTTGCCATTTGTCTTCCCAAAATAGTGCCAGATCTCCCTCTCCGATTTCCTTGAAGCTGTTCTTTTGTACTAAGCCTCTATTCTCCCAAGCCTTATTCCAGATATATGAGCCCTTTATACTTCCAAACATCCTTATATGATCATTAATTTGCCAAGTGCTAGCATATTTTTCTTTCCAAATACTAGCCCATTGAGCCTTTGGTTCTTTAACCCAACGCCACCAAAGTTTAGCCCCTAAAGCCCCGCTTAGAACCTCTAGATCGTCCAAACCAAGACCTCCATGATTTTTAGGTTTGAAAATCTTTTCCCAGGCTACTAAGGCCCATTTCTTTCTATTCTCCCCCTTGCCCCAGAGGAAGTCTCTTTGAATGGTTCTGAATTATTATAAGATCAATTTTGGTGTAGGGAGAGCTGAAAGCATGAAAACTGGGATAGATTGAAGAACAACCTTTGTAAGCAACAATCTACCAGCCAAGTTTAAAGATCTAATGGTCCAATTCCTAATTTTATCCTACTTTTGTTAATCACCGGCTCCCATATGCTCTTATGCAGAGGTTTAGCAGTTAGAGGAACACCCAAATATTTTGAAGGAAGGAAATCCCTTTATAGATCTGATAGAAAGTATAAGATAATGCAAATAAACCCAAGAATAGTATGAAATATTATGATAATAGAAATAACCCAAGAATAACAAGATCTGAATAGATAGAACTGCTTCTTTATTATCAAACCCTTATGGTAGGGCAACACCATACATTCACTCCTTAAGGAAGGAGAATACTCCACAAGCCATATGCTTGTTCATACAAGACTATTTCTCTTCATATCTCTCCATGTGGAGTCTCTAGCCTCTATATAGGCCTCATACATACAAAACCATGCATCATTACCATGGTT
>APFE031055703.1:50637-140928 GCA_000404065.3 Pinus taeda | reverse complement strand
CAAATTAACACTGATAAAATTATGTTTACAACTAGGATTAATAGAAACAATGATCTTCTCTTTCTGAATCAATCCATGCACCTGCAATAAGGATATACCAGTAGGAAATAACCCTTTAGCTTCCATAGTTTCCTTCTTTTCTATAAAATTAAAATCTTTGCTAGGCAATGTGACCTGACGAGCTAACTGGCAAGCCTCCGTCCATGTGGAAGGGTGTTGAAGTAGAACTTGAGCTTTGATGGCTTCTTTAAGACCATTGATAAAACATTCCTTGAAGAATGCATCTGTGAGACCCCTAGTGCGGAAGGCTAAGGCTTAAAAATAGGTAATATATTCCTCCACTGTACCCATCTGTTGGAGCTTACAGAGACGACACAAAAAAGAGTCTTCCTGTTCAAGGCGATCTAGGCCCGCCATCACAAAAATATTGGCGAAAAATTGAAATGTCACAGATCCGTCAATATTGCTCAGAATCCCTATTATAACCTATTTTTAGAAATGGAACCACCATTCTGCATCTACCTATGTGATAGAAATCCTGATTCAGACACTGGAATTTCAGATCTGCGCTGCTACTCTCCCGGCGTCACCCAAAATTTCTGCAAAAAGAGCTAATTTTAAATCAGCGATATCTCCCTCATACAGACTCCGATTCGACTGATTTTTTTTTTGAAATCATGTGTTTTTTCATAAAGATTCCAGATCTACAATTAGATCTTGTAGATCTAGCACCAGGACTTCTAAATCTGCACCGCAAAATCGCTGCCCTGAAAAATTATCTGCAACCCTACTGATTTTTAAATCTGTGATATCTCCTTCATCCGGAGTCCGATTTGACCGATTTTTTTTTTGAAATCGGCTATTTTTTCACGAGGAATACAGATATGCAATCATATTTTTCAGATATTGAACCAAAATTTACATATCTGATCTGCAAACTCGCCGCCCTTGAAATCCTGCAAAAAGTAAAAAAAAAAAAATCTCCACTTTTGTGCCCAAGAAAGTGCTCTGATACCACTTGTTGTAGATCTAACCCAAGAATATTATAGATCTGATAGAAAGTATAAGAAGAGTAATGCAAATAAACCCAAAGAATAGTGTATGAAATATTATGATAATAGAAATAACCCAAGAATAACAAGATAGAAATAGATAGAAATGCTTCTTTATTGATCAAACCCTTGAGGTAGGGCAACACCATACATTCACTCCTTAAGGAGGGAGAATACTCCACAAGCCATATGCTTGTACATACAAGAATACTTCTCTTCATATCCCTCCATGTGGAGTCTCTAGCCTCTATATAGGCCTCATACATACAATACCATGGGTCATTACCATGGTTCCCTCATACCATTAACTAATACTATGGGCCCATTACATTATTATTAACTACTTGTGGTCCCTTACATTACATGGGTTAACCACCTTATTTATTACTATGGCCCATCCCATTATTACATTATTACCTTGGGTACCTCCCTTGGTACCCCATATTACCCCCCCTAGGTATATAACAAGATAACCCTATGATGTCTGTCTCCATCTTGAGGTCCTTAAAATCCTCTTTTAATAGCATCGGTTCTTGTTGCCATTTGTCTTCCCAAAATAGTGCCAGATCTCCCTCTCCGATTTCCTTGAAGCTGTTCTTTTGTACTAAGCCTCTATTCTCCCAAGCCTTATTCCAGATATATGAGCCCTTTATACTTCCAAACATCCTTATATGATCATTAATTTGCCAAGTGCTAGCATATTTTTCTTTCCAAATACTAGCCCATTGAGCCTTTGGTTCTTTAACCCAACGCCACCAAAGTTTAGCCCCTAAAGCCCCGCTTAGAACCTCTAGATCGTCCAAACCAAGACCTCCATGATTTTTAGGTTTGAAAATCTTTTCCCAGGCTACTAAGGCCCATTTCTTTCTATTCTCCCCCTTGCCCCAGAGGAAGTCTCTTTGAATGGTTCTGAATTATTATAAGATCAATTTTGGTGTAGGGAGAGCTGAAAGCATGAAAACTGGGATAGATTGAAGAACAACCTTTGTAAGCAACAATCTACCAGCCAAGTTTAAAGATCTAATGGTCCAATTCCTAATTTTATCCTACTTTTGTTAATCACCGGCTCCCATATGCTCTTATGCAGAGGTTTAGCAGTTAGAGGAACACCCAAATATTTTGAAGGAAGGAAATCCCTTTAAAAGCCCATAATTCTGGAGATATTCATTTGAATAGCAATATTTGTATTAAAGAAAAAAATATTCGATTTGGAAATATTAACCTCCATACCTGAAGCCATGACAAAGTCACTTAGAAGTTGTTTGTATGCTAGAGCCTCTTTGACCGTAGGGATCCCTTGTAGCATGGTGTCATCTGCAAATTGTTGATGGGTCAAGGCCTGTCCATTCTCAGAAAGTTGGAGACTCTTGATTTTGCCGTCTTTCTTTGCCTGCTTGATGGACTGACCCAGTCCTTCCATCATGAGAATGAAGAGAAAGGGAGAGAGTGGATCACCTTGCCTAAGGCCTCTTGAAGGAATAAAAGTCTCGGAGGGAGAACCATTTACCAAAATAGAAAAACTAGGAGAAGTTACCAGGGCCATGACCCATCTAACCCAGTTATGATCAAACCCAAAAGCAATAAGAACCCTCCTCATATATGTCCAATTCAACTTGTCATAAGCTTTGGCTAGGTCCAGTTGCATGATCATTCTAACCTTCCTCTTGCTAGTCAGTGAGTGCACCACCTCCTGTGCTTGAATGATATTATTGAGAATTTGCCTGCCTTCCACATAACCAGATTGTTCCCGAGACACAAGAGTGGGAAAAAGAGGTTTGAGTCTATTGGCTACAGCCTTGGATATTATCTTGTAAACCACATTGCATAATTCTATGGGTCTAAACCTATCTGGAGTTAGGGCATTATCCTGTTTAGGGATAAGAGAGATGAAGGAGGTGTCGAGTGCTTTTAGAATAGTTCTATTCCTCTTGGAATCTTCTATTACATTCAGAATGTCCTGTTTAACAATATTCCAGTAAGTTTTAAAGAAATCTACATTGAAACCATCAGGGCCTGGCGCTTTACCATTCTGCATTTCCTTGATGACCTCACTGATCTCCTCTTCATTCACTGGCCTATTGAGGTTGAAGTTATCCTCTTTGGTCACTAGTCTTGGTATATGTCTTGTTAAGTCCTTGATGAAATGCTCTCTGTCCGAAATGGTTTCCTGTGCTATCCCACGAAAGTGACGGACTAACACATATTCTATGTCTTCTTGGGGACTGAGAAGTTTCCCTCCCTCATCCTTGATCAAAGAGATTCTATTATGGGCTCTTTTTTCCAAGGTGGATCTGTGAAATAATCTAGTGTTTTGCTCTCCTTCTTTTAGCCATTGCACTCTAGATTTTAGTCTCCAAAATATTTCTTCTTTTTTACAAAAGTTCTTCCATTCTTGCTGGATTTTGGTAGCTTTCTCATTTCTGACATTGTCAAAGCCAACCATGATAAGGGTTTGGTTTAGTTCCTGCAATTTGTTTTCAACAACTTTTTTCCTTCAAAAATATTGCCAAATTCATTCTTTTTCCAATCTTTTAGCCTGCACTTGATATGTTTTAATATTTTGTGAAGAAAGAAAATACCTATACCCTGAATGTGTAAGTCTTCAGACCACCAACCTGAAATGTTGTTGATGAAATCTGGATGGGTGAGCTAGATATTTTCAAATCTGAAAGGTCTATTCCTGGGGGTACCTATGCCTTTGACCTCCAGTTGGACTGGTCAGTGATCTGATCCTCCAAAGGGGAGAATAATCGCTTCCATTTCCTTATTATTTATCATAAGGTCCTCTGAGATGATGAATCTGTCTAACTTGATGCAACTAGAGACTCTCCTCCTCTTTTATTGTTCTAAATAAAGAGACCATTACTCGAAACAATGTCAACTAGCTTCATAGAATCCATAAAAGTTTGAAAGGCTAAGGAGTCTTTGTTTAGAGTTCTGGTGCCCCCTTTTTTCATTGATAGTGATTTGATCATGTTGAAATTGCCACCCAAAATCCATGGTATATCTGCATATCTCGCTCTGAGATCCACCAGAGAATCTATAAACCTGAGTTTGTCATGCATTCTCTTAGGGCCATAAAAATTCGTGACTAGATAGATCTCCCTATCCCCCACAGGTTGAATAAACGCTGATAAATAATTTCTAGAAGCCTCAGCATCTACTATACCAATCTTTTGTGGGTTCCAAAGAGTAAGAATGCCTCCTGCTATATTTTCTACCTTGATTTCTAAAAACTCAAAATGATTGAGCCATTTGTTATATATTTCTTTAATTTTCTGAATGGAACATTTAGTTTCCTGGATAAAAATCATATCTAGAGCTTCTTGTTTCATTCTGTTACTAATTAATCTTTGTTTCCTTTTACTACCTAGACCCCTGATATTCCAATAAGTGAACTTCATCATTAAAGATTTGTGAAGAAGTAACTAGTTAGGTCTTTCATCTTACCTGAATCTATCATTAGCTTTCCACATTCCATCAACAACTCATTCTGCTTTTTTCTGCCTCTCTTCTTTCCTGGGCATCTAGGTGCTAATCCTGGTGTGTTTTTCATAGTTTTCACCCCTTCGCTACCCTGTCTTGCAGTGTTATTTTTCCTGTCCATCCTTGTAGTCTAGGTTTTCCATAAGTACAGCTGTTGTACTCTAGTAAAATCCTCTTGAGGTAACGAGTCTACCCCTCCCACGGTTCCCTGTTTCAAGAATCCTTCCAAATCTAGGTTTTCTCTCTCAAGAATCTCCTGTAATTCATGGTCCTCCATTTCCATCTCGCTCTGGGTCATTTCATGGTCCATATCTAGTTCTACATCATTCATCATAGCCTCTTTTTGCTTATTATTATCCATTGTTTTCTCATTGTATTCCTCTTTCTCCTTCTCCTATGGACTTCCCTCGATTCCCTGATCTACTTTTTTTATCTCTTCTTCTTCCTCGAGCACTCCTCGAGCACTTGGTACCTGTTCAGACTGGCCTAAGGCCCTTCTTCTTGATGTTGTTTAAGTCCCCTTTTTCCCCCTTTTCCTCTATGGCTCACTTTATGAAAGCTTCCAGTATCTTTCATAGTGGTAGCTTTGCTCTTATTCTCCATTTTACTGAGAGGGCAATCCTTGAAAAGGTGTCCATGCTCATGGCATCTTCAACATCTAAAAGGAATATGTTCATAATCAACTCTTTGAACCCATTCTTCATCAAAAACTTCCAAGATAACCTCATCTGGTATGGCTCCAGATAAATCCATTTCCACACAAATTCATGCAAAGGAAGTGTATTTGCCCCTTCTGGTGGCTTCAGAGGCTTTGAGAAAACGTCCTAACTTATTTCCTATGGCTGTTAATGACTCTGTTTGCCAGTAATCAAGAGGAAGGGAGTGAAGCCTTACCGATACCGGAACCGAAGTGAATGTCTCTCGCTCCAGGACAAAGTTCATCATCCACAACCTCATATAGAGGCCAACAACTGCGAAGAAGTAGCCCCCCCCTTCAAACACTTTGTCTTTATCCTCAATATTTGTGAAGACCACAGTGAAGAATCCCTTTGACCCAAGATGTAGGTCAATGATTCCTTTTGGTTTCCAATGATATTTAATCCATGTCTACAATTCTTTTTCAGTGGGCCATACTCCCATGAATTTACAAATGATAGCATATGTCCACATGTGGTCCCTGTGTGCCTACAAAGTAGGATCATTCAAAACTTCTTTGGGTCTGACTTCAGTTTTGAGTTTACATTGACCCTTCTGTGCCTTGGTTTTTGACCCCTATTCCTTGTCGTCTTCCTCCTTTTCTTTTGTGCAATTATTCTCCTTTGATGTAATTCCTTCTTGCTCTTCTTCCATGCTTTCTTTCCCTACTTCAGCACTACCTCTAACCTCTTCTGTTGGCTTCTTACCTCCGCTGGCTACAACCTTCTTGTAGGAGGGAGTGGAGCTCCCTCCTTTGCGCCCTTCCATGGAGTTCAACGCCTGATAACGACTGTAAACCCTAGTTGTTCGTTCCCGCGTCTCAAATCCTAATATGACACATTTTAAATAGAAAAAACAAATTTAAAAACCTTTTCCAATATTTTTTTTAGTTTTATTACTCTTTAATCTGATATATATATATATATATATATATATATATATATATATATATATATAATATATATTATATATATATATATATATTATTATATGTATTACTCTTTTTCTATGGTTTTTTTATTAGATGACAAATTTAAAAAAAAGCAGATTAAATTAATTTTTTTTTCCCAATAATTTTTGTTTTTGTTGTTTTCTCATTATATATATATATATATATATATATATATATATAATAATTTCACTTACATTAATTATAATTTTTCTTCTTCTTTACACATAACTTTATAATAGCTTTATAATTAGTAACTATAATTAATAACTATTATCATAATTAGTTATTAATTTTTAGAAACTTGTGATAATTTCTTTCCTAATTTTATTAAGAAAATTTTATTGATGTATAGTTATTAATTTTATTGAGCATTTTTCCTAATTTTGTTGAATTCTTTTTATTTAAGTATAGTTTTTATAATTTCTGCCTTTAAGTATATAATTTTTTTTTTAAGAAATTTGATCTTATCAAAAGAAATTGAATTCAAGAATTCAAGAAATTAATCTTTTTCAAGTTTTTTTTTTTTTTTTTATTGTTTTAATTCCTTTTGTGTTTCCGTAATTAATGTATATTATTCAGGTAGGTCAAAGGATTTAAAACTCTAGGATATTATCATATCTCGCTTTGAAGTTCCATATTTTGTTTTAAGTGGTTGGAGATTGTTCCAAATCTATTGGGAGGTTGATAATATCCCACTTTAAAGTTCCGTATTTTGTTTTAAGTCGATGGAGATTGTTCCGCATTTATTGTGAGGTTAGTCTTCAATTCAATTGATTTGTTAAAATTGTTTTATCTTCTTTCGAATCGGTCTCAGTTACCATGCAAAAATTGAAAAGGGTTAATGATATGTTTTTTTATTTTAATATTTAAATTTTTTAAATGTTTTTATTTTTTATTTTCACAATAGGAAAGATTATAAACTAAGTGTTTTGATATCTATCTATAATTACAAGTGATTTAATTTATATAATTTCATTAGTTATAATTTAGATGTCAAATTAATAGTAAAACAATTGTTATTATGAATTATTCATAAATATTAATTAACATGTCTACACAATTTAATTTAAAATTTAATTTAATACTAAATCACAAATTATAGATAATCTCAACTCAATTTTGAGACGCTTTGTTTCATATTCTCATGCCTTCACTTCAACTCTATATCAATCATGTTCAATTCCCGCGAACTTTGTAGGAGACAATTGGCTGTACAAAACAAGTTTCTTGGAATTGACATCTCATTGAGTTGAAACTAAGTTTATCCATATCAATTTAAACCAAACACTGACGAAAAAAAAGGTATAAAGCTTCATTACAACTAATGAGGTAGGGCTCTCACCAAAAAGAAACATTTAAGCACAATTTCACTTTCAATTCTATTTTCTGTGAAGGTTTTAATTAACCATCTCACACCTTGTTAGCAATTCATACTCCAATTGGCTATATTTAAACAAAGCGGCAGGTACGAGCTACCTAACACTTGTTTACATTACGTGGTAAATATGTATTTAATTTAGACAAAATTTAAATATTTGTTAATTTTATATTTTAATTATCATGCATTTAAAATATACATATTTTCTATATTTTTTCAATTAAAAAAATATTTTTATTTATCAAGTAAAGGTGGAAATTATATTAATTAGTAATCAAATTATTACTAGTAAATTTAATGAGCATATATTTAAAATAAAGAAGGAAACAAATATAGTTTGTCTTTGTCAAATTATAAAGAAACTTATATCAAATAAGGGTTCATAACACAACTATCTTTGATCCCTTCATGAATCAAAGTACCTTAAGGAACTTGTTGTGTATACTTTGACAAGGCACATGCTTCCTCATTCAATTCTCAATACATATGTCCAAAAGACATGATTTCAAAAATGTTTGCCATCTTCTTTAATGGTTCATTAATAGGTTTGAGAGAGTTAAAAAGTTGAATAGTGCTCTTTCTCCAATTAATCACTAGGTTGGAGTATTAAAAGATTTGATTTTTCTTTACGTTATTTTCCTAACCACACTATAACATAAATCTTAGTGACATCAGTTCAACATACATATTTATTCTTCCATGAGACCAACTTTAGATTTTACTTTGTGAACCTATGTTAAGAATAAGGCTTTGGTTGTGCTACTATAAATCATCCACCTCCTCGCGCTAATTAGCACTATGAAAATTCCTGATGGATCTCCTCATTAGGTATAACATAAGGTTCATCTGACCTTTCCTAAGCACATTAGACCTCTCCTTTTACACTTAATAACATTTTCTAAGCTTAAAAAAGTTCTAAGGTTAGAGATTTTTATCATACTTTGTGTGCCTAATGTGCTTATGATGCAAGATATTGATAAGATTTGGCATAGATCACAAGGATATCTAGTCAGTGAAATTTATGGAATCAGTCCCTTGCTGCAGGATGATCAAACCTGATTGGATTGAAGCACTAATTACTCCATATAGTTGCGAGCTTAGAGAGCATGATCTTGCTTCTTAGGGATTTTGGAGGAAAAAAAATCCTTCTTTCAAGGAGGATGCCCCTCATCCATATTATACAAATAGAGGTCTTGAGTAGCCCATTAAGGGGAACAAGTAAAAAATTTAGAATAATCTAGTAGTAGGCAAGCTAGTAAGGTATTAGGATAGAAGTTTTAGTTCTGTAACTTTTCATGTACAAACATTTTTTTGATTAGGAAAATGCATCTTTGGTTCTTAAACTATTGTTCTGTTCAGAGATATGAGCCTCCACGGGTTAGGTCCCACTGTAGGTACTTGGGGCCGTAGCGTATAATTAAATTTTCATGCTCTTGTTCATTTATTTATTTCCGCAATTTTATTTCCGAATATTGTTTTAAACAAGGTTAATTAGTTAGCTTGTTCGGAAACGTTTCTTGTATAACACTTTGAAGCACTAGATGGTAGATTTGAAATGATTATTTTTTTTTAGTTAGATTTCCTTTTCATGCATTAAGTTCATTTTGGTTATTGATCTTTAGTTGATGTTCATGATTTTTGTGTGCTATCACTCTATAATTTCTTGTTTTGTAGAGCTAGAAGAGACTCTACAATTTCCCATTCGCTAAATAGACCTATATATCATTGACATGATTACATGTACATGCATTTTTAATCATTTTTATTCTTCCCCTAGCCCATTCTACCTTAAAAACGCATCCTTAGTGCATTTTCCTGCTCACTAGACTATCTCTTATAACAAAACTTGGACTCTTGTATTAGCTTTCATTTTGAATTCGAAACTCATCTAAACTTGCATCCAACACATTATTAGTCTTATTTGATGTGTTACAACATCCCTAAGACCCTGAAGATGAAGTTTAGAATTTAAGAGGCCAAGTAGATCCTTTGACCTAACCATTGTAGAAATTGCCTTTTCTTGCAAGATTAGGGTTTTGAAGTTTAAATGATTTATTTTAGTTGTGAGTTTACTTTCTCCGCACAATAGAATAGGTATGATTTTATTTCATCATAGTTAAATTGGTTTGCTTCCTTCTAATGCAATATTGTCCTTTATTTCCTGCAACTCTGAATCTAACCTATATCATAGATGGTAGAATGGTATCTATGTAATTGAACCCCATCTTAGTGTTTTCACTAATGAAACCAACAAAAGAATAATACAATACATGTTTCACACATAGTGCCAACCGCTCTTAAGTTTTTATGAACCTCAAGTTGACAATTAAATTCAAGACCCTTAGGAGTTGCAATATTCTTGCTAAAATACTGAGGGACATCACTTTTGGCACCATTGTTGTGCAAGTGTCAAAGTATGCACTATATTCTTCCCTATTTTATTTTTTCTTTCACTCATTTTTTGCAAAAACAAACAAAATATTCATTAGGATTCTTTATTTGAAAAGAAGAAAATTGCATTTCATTAGCATTCTCATTCAAAATATTACAAAAACAAAAAATTAGTTCTTTCTTTATGCCTCGAAGAATAAAGTATAACAAAGGAAAGGTTTCATAAAAAAAAACCACTTCCACAAGAAGCTAGCCTTATTTTTCTTACTATGAGCCTCCTAACCTATCCATAGAGGATAGTGAGGCATTTTCAGGTGAAAAGGCAATAATTTATGAGGAGATTGATGAAGGAGAAATACCTTCACAACCCACTGATACTATGGTTGGAAATAGGAAACTTGAAGTGTTTCCTATCAGGGAGACAAATGGAGAAGCCAAAATGAAAACATTAGCTTAACTTCTCTCCCACACTTCTATGGTTTGACTACTAAATACCATGACACTTTTATGTTTGATTTTGTTTTGGTTTACAGGACATATGATTACACAATAGATGAGTATAAGCTCAAGGTAATCCCTTATACTCTCAAGGATTTATCCCTTCATTGGTTCATAAGCCTAGAAGGGTGTAGAATCACTTCATGGGGACAGATGCAAAAATCCTTCAACACTAAGTATCGATAATATTGCAGAGAAAGAGATACTAGAAATGAGATATTCAAAATGTATCGAGGAGTGCATGAATCTATGGAAGATTTTGAGGAAAGATTCCAATTGAGCTACATAAGAGCACACAACTACACCTTAGACCCAAACTCCTTGAAGTTAGTCTTTCTACTAGGGCCAGAGAAGAACTAATGGAAACACTCAAACTTCTAGCCAATGGAGACATTTATTAGCTCAATTATAATGACATCAAAATGATATTAAAAAATCATTCTAGAGCTGTTAGGAAAAGTGGTAGGGAAAACAAAGGTTTTGTAAGTCCCTCTTCCTCCTCTACAATTACTAAGAATGAGATAAGAGGAATGCTATAGGACTAAAAAACTAAGATATTACACATCTTTTCTATGAATATGTATACACTACAGATCAAGAGAAAACAAAAAGAAGAAAAAAATGGCTTTAGTTATGTTCTACCCTAGATGCACTAAAAAACATAATATGAATCATGTGTCCTTTAGATGTCAGAAAGATATGTTCAGTATGTGAAGAAAATAACTCTACTGGAAAATGTCCATCTTCATTAAGTTTGAAGGTTGTATACTAAGGATCATAAAGGAGCATGGAGTAGCTTTGATTTGTCAAAGAAAATAGGCCACAAGGCCCAGAGGCAGCATCAACAAGGTATGAACTGTCCCTATCCTTTCAATATAGATTACAATGCACATTTTCAACCTTGGTTTCCTCCTAATGCTCCACCTTGTTCTATTCCCACTCCATGGCCTTATCTTCCCCAAAATACAATTCCTGATTTTCAGCCATATCAACACCAACCACCTCAATGGGGTAATCCATATTCTAGATGGAGGCCTCAAGAATCCTAAACACCTATCTTGATGCCTCCTAGGCCTAAAAGGCATAGGAAGAGTTAGTTAGTTAGAGTGTGAATTAGAATTCAGAGATTAGATAGAGCTTGATTGTAAGCCTACAGCCAGATAGCGAAACAAAGGACACTGATATTGGAAATCAGGCTTGAGAGAAGAACTTGTGTAAATACTTGTTTACGAATACAAAAATTCGATTTTAACCCTGTGTAGAGTACATATGTGACTAGATTGTAATTCTTTATAAATGAAGTGTTGTTGCATAAGATATGTGTGTGCAAATGAAATTGAGAAGGACAAAGTGTAAAGGTAAATTTGTGTTTAAGGCAATTCCACCAATAAGTGAATGGAGGAGAGTTTCAATCGAGATTGAGGTTGATTGACTAGCACAGTGGAAACCATCGGATCGTCTAGATCAATAGATAATAATGGTGAATGAGGAATGGTGGAGAAAATATTGTAGCCGTCCGATGGAAAGAGAACCACGGTCACCACGTGGTGAAGATGCATGGGCATTAATCAGAATGGAAAGGTAGTTTTCATAGGTGGGAAGTTGTTTCTCGTGCGGTCTCAAAGCCGTACGCGGTATTTCAATTCTGGACCCGAGAAAGTTATGAACCGTGACTTAATCCAGTTGAAGTCCGGGTATATCACAATCATCCGCTGGGTTATTGATCGGATGCATATTGCATTGGGAAAAGAACGAGGTTTAATCCAGAAAATGGATGCGATGAGGTTTTACTCAACGAGCTTAAAACCTCGTTGAGTTACGATAATCGTGATTGTTCGATGGTTGATGGATCGGATGGTAATCACGCTCAGATAAGTGCATGCGTTAACACATAGAGGTGGACCCAATGGGTTATTTAAAATAAGTTTGACTTCTTTGAGTTCCAGCGGGATGGGTGAAAGTTGGAGATCACGCAATAGTCGTTGATCGAAAGGAAGAAATAAACAATGTAGATTTGAAGCGAAAGGTTGAGTATCAGTAAATGTGCAAAGGTTTGTGAAAATGTAGAAAGGTAATGTTTAAGTGTGGGTTTATGTAATATTTCTATTATATGGGAAATAATAGAAATAAGCGGAGTAAAGATATTATGGTTTAAGTCGGGTTTAACCAAAGTTTGAAGACTATGGTAAGGTTGATATGCGCGGTTAATAAGAGTTAACCAAAGGATCATGAAGGGTTGAGTTATAAGGGTTAAGAGGAAACATGAATATATTTCTGCTTAAAGAATTAACCTTTAATAAAGTGGGTTTTCATCAGATGTAGTATTTCTACATAAAATTTAATTAAGGGGCCTTAAACCTTGAATTGTGAAGGTTTTCACCATGGATCAGGGGATTAATCTCAGGACATGTATATGATATGCAATTGAATTTGCATAATGTGGGTATTGTCAGCTTAGGATGGCATCATTTGGTATCAGAGCTGGTTAAAGCTCTTTTAATTAAAGCAGAATTGTGCAGAATGCAAGTGTGATTGTGAAAGGAAGAGGAGATCAGGTTATTTGAATTTGATAAGTAGAAGGAATGACATAAGATGAGAGTAAGTGATACTCTTAAGAAGATATTGCAGAAGCATAAAGAATGCACAGTGATGTTTGTTTTCTTGAGGAAAATGGAGGTTCACTCAAATGTGAAGAGTGGATGGAGACTGCTTGTGAAATCATACAGGAATTGTTTTATTTAACTCTAGTTTGAGTTTTACAGGTTAAAGACAGAGTAAAGATTGATAGAAGTAGATAGACAAGGAAAGCTGTATGTGTCTAAAGAACAAAGTGAATGAAAGACTGGAAAAAAAAGTGGTAGTGAACCTGAAGAATTTGACTGAAGTTTGGACAGAGAGGACAAGAGTGTTCTCAGAAGGAAGCTGAGCAGAAGCATTTTAAAGTGGCCATAGAAATTTGGCAGCAGCAAGCTTTTGAAAGCTTGGAATGATCTTTGTTTAAATATCATTGATATGTAGGCAACAATAATTAGTGAAGCATCTCAGCAAGAAGACCACAGCCTGAAGAGCAGTGATGAAGGAAGCCAGTAAGGGTTTCTGAGAGAGAGTGGCAGAACCTAGTATTTCATTTGTGTTTGAAATACAAGAGGACAGTTGTGTTCTCAAAAGTGCAGATGAGTTGTAGTCTAGAGCATGGAGTGTAGAAATTCCCACTGTGCATCAACAGATTATGCAATATACTAAAACACAATACAAGATCTATTTCTACAACACTTTGCGGAAGCTTAATCGAATTGAACAAGATCAAGAGAACACATATAACTGAGAATGAGAAATCAGTCACACATAACACAGAAGAAACAACCGGGGAAAGCCTCAGCCTAAAACCCTAATCTCTGTATTATCATATGTAGGTTTTAACCCCGTACAGAAATTACCTGCATACGAATTCTAAATCACAAGAAAATAAAAATGCGAGAGCATAACCCATAAAACACATATACACAGAGATTTCCCACTGGATCTCAAGACCGAGACTACCAGCTTGATTTTTCATTATATTCCTTTCAATGTTACAATACATATTTATACATGCCGAAGCATCCAATACCATGGACCGAAAACCATCGAGTCCAAAACTGTGGACCGAAAACCATAGGTAGGTTCGCCCAACCTAATATAGGGTCCAAAAAAATTTTTCTCGGGGCGCTGCCCGAACCCGTAGAGGGGGCTTCCCACCCCTCAAACCCCGAACAGGGGGGGCTGCCACCCCCCTCTGTGACCCCCACCGCTGCGCAATCGGCGCGGCGAAGGGCTCCGCCCCCACTCTAACCCCCCGGTCACTACGTACGTTAGTCGTGGAAAGAATATAACAACAACCCAACAATCTCCACTTTGTTTTTTCTTTCCACAGGGGCCACAGGAGAGCTTAGTCATTTTTCCAACCCTGAACACCCATTTTCTCTACACCAAGAGAACTTCTCAGAGCTCACAGATTTTGTCAATGCATCTGCAATATTCTTCAAAGTGTCCACCTTACCAGCAACACCTTTTTGTCTTCTATCATATCCCTCACAAAGTGATACTGAACATCAATGTGCTTTGTCTTTGAATGATAAGCAGGGTTCTTTGCCAGAAAATTGCACTTTGGTTGTCACAGTCTATCCTTATAGCTCCCTGTACTAACCCCATACTTGAACACAATCTCTGCAACCAAACTGCTTCCTTGCTTACATGAGTGGCTGCCATGTATTCTGCCTCTGTAGTGATAGTGCCACTACAGATTATTTCTTACTCATCCAACTGACTGCACCTCCAAATAGGTAAACACATACCCACTTGTAGATCTTCTCTGATCCAGATCTCCAGCCCAGTCTGCATCAACAAAGCCACGAATATCCAACACTCTGTCCAATCCTGGTCTTCCTTGGTAGCACAAACCATAATCACTAGTGCCACGCAAATACCTGAAAACCCGCTTCACTGCTGTCCAGTGCTCCTTCCCTGGTTTTGACATAAACCTGCTCAATACTCCCACTGCATGTGCAATGTCTGGTCTAGTACAGACCATGGCATACATCAAGCTACCGACTGCACTTGCATATGGAACACGGGACATGTCCTCTTCCTCTTCTTGTGTCTTGGGACACTGTTCAGCAGATAACCTCACACCTACAGGAATAGGAACCTTCACCGGTTTACTATCCTGCATATTAAACCTCTGCAATACTGTCTCGACATACTTCCTCTGGTTTAACCAGAGCTTCCTCTTTGCCCGATCTCTTTTAATTTCCATGCCAAAATATAGTTTGCAGCACCGAGATCTTTCATGTCGAATTTGGAGGACAATTGGGTCTTCAAATCCTGGATAATTTCTTTGTCAATTCCAACCAACAACATATCATCCACATACAAGACCAGATAAATAACATGGTCACAAATTAATTTAAAATACACACAGTGATCTGATTTGCTTCTGGTGAAGCCAAGTCCCCGTATAAATGTATCAAAATTTCTGATACCACATCCTTGGTGACTGTTTTAACCCATACAGAGACTTCTTTAACTTGCATACTAGTTCTTTCTTACCCTTCACCGCAAAGCCTTCAGGTTGCTTCATGTAGATTTCCTCTTCCAAATCCCGTGAAGAAATGTTGTCTTCACATCCATCTGTTCTACCTCAAAATCAAAAGTAGCAGCAACAGATAAAAGTAATCTAATTAGAAGTTACTCTTAGCAACAGGAGAAAAAATTCACAAATCAATTCCCGACCACTGGGAAAAACCTTTTGCTACCAACCGAGCTTTGTATTTCTCCACCTTCCCTTCTGCATTTGTCTTCTTCTTGAACACCCATTTTCTGCCAATGGGTTTCCTTCTAGCCGGCAACTCCACCAGATCCCAAGCCTCATTTTTGTGTAAAGATGCCATTTCATC
This sequence comes from Pinus taeda, assembly GCA_000404065.3. Taxonomy (NCBI): domain Eukaryota; kingdom Viridiplantae; phylum Streptophyta; class Pinopsida; order Pinales; family Pinaceae; genus Pinus; species Pinus taeda. The sequence continues at coordinate 125,040 of APFE031055703.1, read as the reverse complement.
AACCATGGCCTCTTTCCAGAGTTTTCCATCCTCTGAATCTACTACTTCCTTCACAGTTTTTGGATCATCATCAGTAACAGACAAAGCAAAATTTGAACAGAAAGCAGATGGACTATACCTTTCTGGCTGCCTTCTTTCTCGAGCTGATCTTCTCACAGCCGGAGTTTGTGGCTCTTCATCTTCTGATTCCTCCTCTGCTACAGAGTCTGATTCTTCCTCCTCTAGTTCAAACTCTATCTTCACAGGTTCCTTTGGTTGGACTTCATGTTTAATAACATCTTTCACCTCTCTGAACACCACATCTCGACTGTACACAACCTTCCTTGTTACTGGGTTCCAAAGCTTATAACCCTTTAAACCATCCTTATACCCAATAAAGATGCACTTTTCAGATTTACTATCCAACTTGGTTCGTTTCTCCTTTGGAACATGTACATATGCATCACATCCAAATACCCTCAGATGTGAAAGAGAGGGTTTCTTACCAGTCCATACTTCTTGTGGAGTCTTATCCTCCAACGCTGATGAGGGTGACCTGTTGACCAAGTAACATGCAGTATCCACCGCCTCTGCCCAGAATTCCTGTCCTAACCCGGCACCACTGAGCATGCTTCTTGCCCTTTCCATCAACGTTTTGTTCATTCTTCTGCGACTCCATTTTGCTGAGGTATATATGGAGTAGTCTTCTGCCGTGCTATACCACACTTCTTATAGAATTCTTCAAATTCCTTGCTGCAAAATTCTCCACCATTATCTGTCCTCAACACCTTTATCTTCTTCTCTGTCTGATTTTCCACCAGAGCCTTAAATTCTTAAAACCTATCAAAGACTTCAGATTTCTTCTTAAGGAAATATATCCATGTATTCCTTGAGAAGTCATCTATAAATGATACATAGTACACAGACTTACCCAGTGATGGAACTTTCACAGGTCCAAACACATCACTGTGCACAAGCTCTAATATTTGTTTCGTCCTCTTACCACCAGAGGGGAAACTCACCCGATTCTGCTTCCCATATACACAATTTTCACAGAAATCAAAATCCAGAGAGCTATTACTCATACCTTCTACCATACCTTTACCATGAAGTATCGAAGGCCCTTCTCTCCAATATGTCCAAGCCTTTGATGCCACAACAGAAATGGTCTCTCTTCCAAGACCACAGATTTCTGCTCACATTTCAGGAACCATAGAACTATTGCACCCATCAACAACAGTGCTACCTTGCAGCTTGTACAGAGTTCCAATCCGAACCCCCCGCATCAATACCAGTGCTCCTCGAACCATCTTGCAGGTATCCTTCTCGAACACTGTCTTTACACCTGCATCATCCAACTTGCTTACAGAAATCAGATTTCTGGCCAACGCAGGAATATGAAGAACACCCGGAAGGGTTCTAACCCTTCCACCTTGCAACTTCAACTTTACTTTTCCGCGACCAATGATTCTAGCCTTCCTATCATCTCCTAAGAAGACATCACCACCATCGTATTTCTCATACTCGCAGAACCACTCTCTATGGGGAGTGAAGTGAAAGGATGCACCTGAGTCAATCAACCATGCCTCATGATCTACATGTGTACTTGAAGAAGCCCAGTACACATCCCCACCTTCATCTGAGGTGGTTTTTGCCTCTGCAAAAGGAGCATCATCAGATCCCTTTCCTTTGTCAGGAGCTTTAGATTTACAATCCCTTTTGTAGTGCCCTTCCTTTCTGCATTTCCAGCACAACACCTTTACAGTTTTTCCTGGAGATTTAAATCTCCCACTCGATCACTTATTTTTGTTTATGTTCCGTCTCATCTCCTCCGTCAGCAAGGATGAGACTATTTCATCAAATTGCAAGGTAGTTGCATTGCTACCTATTGCAATAACCAGACTATCCCACGAATCTCGTAGAGAACACAACAAACTAATGCACTTATCTTCATATGAAATTTTGATATCAACAGACGATAAATGACTTACCATAGTATTAAACGCATTCAGATGCTCTGTCACCAAGTCTCCATCTTTCATCCTCAAGTTATACAGCTTTTTCCGTAGGAACAGTTTATTCACCAGAGACTTAGATTGTTTCAAAGTCCCTAACTTGTCCTGCATAGCCTACGTCGTAGCTTCCCCTGATGCATTCAGCAATATTGAATCTGAGACACACAATCGTATTGTTCTCTTTTCCTTCTGAACTAACTTCTTCCATTCTTCATCATACACTCCCGTTGGTTTAGTACCCGGATCTACCACATTCCACTGATCTTTATCCACCAATAGATCCTCCATCTTGAGTTTCCACACCTCAAAACTCTGACCATTAAATTTCTTGATCTCTATCTTTCCACTGCTCGCCATCTTCTTTCACCACCAGAATCAATCCCGCAGATCTCCCACTAAACAGGGTCTACCACAGGCCCGAGTGAAACCCCTTGGAAATAAAGGTGTCCCCTTGAAGCCAAAACAACTCCGATACCAAATGTAGGTTTTAGCCCTATACAGAAATTACCTGCATACGAATTCTAAAACACAGAAAATAAGCAATGCGAGATCATAACACATAAAACACATACACACAGAGATTTTCCCCTAGATCCCAAAATCGGGACTACCAACTTGATTTTTCGTTATTTTCCTTTAAATGTTACAATACATATTTATACATGCCGAAGCAACCATGGACCGAAAACCATCACATCCAAAACCATGTGCGAAAATCATGCACAAAACCATAGGTAGGTCCACCCAATGACCAGCTCTCTTGTGGGCTAGTCGTGGAAAGAATAACACAACCCAACATATAACACCTTAGTCCCAACCGATTAGATACCTTGGTCAAGTATCTAATCTTTAACATTGTGTATGCTATGACTCTTCATAGAACATATCATTTTGAGTTCATCCTTGTACCTATATGATTATGAATACCTCCCTAGTTAAGAGGAAGTGTTGAAGAATGTAACTAGTGTCGGTCTTCATAATTGTATTTGAGTCATGATGTAATGTATATATCAAAAGAAAGAAAAATAAAAATTATTTGTAAAATAATTAATTGTTTATTATCATGGGTTTCATACTTTATTATTTTATTTCTAGGTCAAAGACTCCATTGTATCCTCTAATGATGACGCTTCTTGGGCTTTGTATATCAAGAAAGAAAATTATTTTTGATGTATTTTGGTCAATTAATCCTCCTCCACTAAGTTGGCCTCAAGATCTACAAGTCGGCCTCAAGACCTACAAGTCAGCCTCAAAAGGAGCCAAAAACCACTACAAATAAGTAGCTACTCGACTCATTTGAAGGACACACACAAGCAAGTTCGATCATAGTGGCAAAAGAAGAAAGGAAGTGTGAAATATCTAGAAGAGGAAGAAAAAACCCTAGCGGAGAAGGAGGAACCCTAGCAAATAATTTTGAAGGACATTTTTTCTCTCTTGACTCACACGTGCGAAAATACGAAGTTGCATGAGGGACCAAACTGCTTATCTGAAGCACGATCGAAATTTCGTTGCAATAGGGATGATATTTTAGAGTGGATGAAGTTTGACTGGAGTTGACATTTAGTGTTTGGTCAATCATCTTGGAGGTTGACTTGGTGGATAGGAGGTTCTTTGTCTAAAGTATTGGTTTTTCTCAGTTTGATTTGAATCTACTAGTGGAAGAGTTTGACTAGGTTTTCCCCTTCATAGGGCCCTTATGCCCTACCTGAGTACCTATATCTAGTGTCAATGATCTTCTTTTTTGATTTGATGATTGCTTGATGAAGAAAATATAAAAGAAGAACATAAATAAAGTCAAGAAGAATTCAAGAATATCACAAGTAATTGTCAACATAAGAAATATTTCAGCCTTTTTTATTTTCTAACAGTTGTATCTCATTTGTAGGGTATTGATTTCAACTTGCAGTTGATAGATTTTCTTAATAATTTCTCCATGTTTATCTTCAAACTTCCTTGGCATCTTTACGTTTTATCTTCTTTGAGTAGTTATGTTTAGAATTATCAAAAGTGTCAATATTGGGATGGAAAGGTTTGTGGTCTCTGAGTAAAAAAGGGTTTTCATTTCCCTTGTTGGCAAGGGTTGGAAAGTTGGGGGAAATATCAATGTGCAAGTGCTCATCAAATTTGTAAATGAGAGAAAAGTGATTAATGAAGAGGGCCCAAAGGCAACAATACAAATTTGAGATCCTACAAAGGGGCAATGACGTAATAAAATGAAGAAGGGGCATAGAAGCAGGGTCAAGACAAATCAAGGATTCTTCTGAGCAACATAGAGGGAGGGTTGGACATCATAGGGATTAGTAAAGACAAAAAATTGAGAAGCTATAAAAGTAACCCAAAATGCAATACTTTTCATTGTTATTGTCTTTTGTTGTCACTAAGCTGACACATGCAGATGTTGACAATTTTGAGGTTGAATTCTCCTTTTATTTACAGTCTTATATACCTTAATTAGTGAAACCCTTGGAGGCCTAATAACTTCACTAGTTAGGGGAATAAAATGAATTGAAGTTGAATTTTCAAGTTTGGTGGGTGAATTCATACCTAAGCCTTGCATTGGAATGCACTTACCCTATATTACAATAGCTGAAGTCACCCCACCCTAATTCATCACCATTATGTGTTTCCTTTTCCCACTTCAATATTTACGATGCTCTTACTCACAACCCCAATCCATGTCATTACTATTTTCTGCTTTACATGCCTATACAAGAGGATCTGCCACCACAAAAAAAAAAATGTTTTCACCCTAAGCAGTAATTCTATTAGATTTTTCCTCTTGTTTATCATACCTCTACCACATTATCTAGACCAACCATGGATAGATATGAGTGTGCTTTGTGCTTACATCAATTCCAATAAGTCCCCAAGCATGCTAGGTGTGCACGTTAAGGGAAACTTGACATGCAGCACCATTATATATTTTTTATGAACAAATTTTGATCTTTAACCATTGGATCTAGGGAATGGGTCTATGTCCCTCCATTTCATTTACCGCATTCCTTTCTAACTCATGAGTACATCATTTGTTAGCCTCGATATAAACTTCTTTGTTATATTGCCTCAGGATGTGGTGGGCTTCGTAGAAAGAAAAAAAAAATAGTATCCCCAAAACTTTTAAAAGAATAACTTTCAATTTAATGCCCCTTCGAAAATTCCTTTTGGTCAAGCTATGTATTATAATCCAAGAGTCTCCTAGGATTATTATTTTTTTAATATTTATTTCCTTAGCAATTTGTAAGCCTTTGAGAAGACAGAAAGATTTTGCTTAATTGTTTGATTTCATTCCTATATTGTAGGTAAAGGTTAATTCTATCATTTCATCGGGGCAAAGAATAACCCCTCCTACTCCTGCCACCTTTGGATTATTTTTCTAGCTTCATTAAAGAAGAGGATATGACAATTCTTGGAATGGATTTGTTATTTCACTTCAACATTAGGGCCTTGAATGCACCATTTCTCATTTATAATAATCTTACTTTTAGAGTGGAGTGAAGCTACATAAGGTCTTTGGAAGATAATGTTTAACCAATCTTATTCATTTTTATATTGATCCTTCAAGAGGGAGATGGGGTTTGCTCTTGATTTCCAATATTCTGCCATCAATGAGAGAGCCCTCAAAGCCACTTCTTGAGTTTGTGATTTTTTGTTTTTAAATATGCTTCTATTCCTAGCTAACCGTGTCTTCCAACATACAAATTCAGGAAGGGAAACCCAAATTTATTTGAGGGGGACATTTACTTAGAATGTTCTAGCATAATTTTTATGCGAAACCTCAAATAATTTTTAGATATAATTCAACCAAATTACTCTTACAACTAGAGTTTGTAAAGTTTTATTCCAGACTTCTGTAATGAAGCTGCATTCCATAAAGAGGTGTGAAATGTTTTCTTCAATTGATAAGCACAAGGGGCGCCTGGAGTGGCCATGGATGCCCTACTTGGCAATATTTTTTGTTATGAGAATCTTTAGGTGTGCTAAGAGCCAATAAAAAAAATTGATTTTGGGAATGTTATTAGGCTACCTATTGATTTGGGGTAGCATCAAATGTGCTCTAGCCATGAAAATTGGTGGAGAGGCTAAGGCACATGAGATATCCAATACCCAGAAAGGGTTTGGGTAGGCTCTAAAGAGTTTGGGAGATATTAAAATAAATAATATTTTTAATGGAGTCCCTATGTCTAAACTTAGGGAAAATAAAATATTAATGTGAATTAATATAAGACTGTGTTAGAATGGTCCAAAAGACATGGATCAAGCTAGACCTAGTCTTAGTCGTTGATTAGGGACTTAATCTCGGCCATTGATTTGTCAACGAGAAAAGTATAAGAGGAGGCTTGAGGGTCACTTGGAGAACACACCAAGAGATCAAGATTTCGACTTTCTGGGTTGGGTTTGCTGAGAAAGTTGAGAGAGTGATTAGAGTTGCAATTGAGGGGTAGTGAATACAGAAGCAGAGAAGCAGAGATAGTGTTGGGAGGATCTGTGTAGTAGCTGGGAAAGCTAACATAGAGGGTGGAAGCTGGAATTATCGGGAACAGCCGGAACTACTGGGACTACCGGGAAAGCTGACACAGAGGGCAGAAGTTGGAATTGCCAGGAACAGCCAGAATTGCTAGAACTATTGGGAAATTTGACGCAGAGGGCAGAAGCCAGAACTGTCAGGAATAGCTGGAACTGTTGGGAACTTCTAGAGCTATCGGGAAAGCTAATGCAGAGGTCAAAAGAGGCTCACAGTGGGGTTTTTCGTGGGGCAAATTGGAGCTGAGGAGCTGCCATAGTGTTTATTCAGGGTTTCAGTTGGAGCATTTGTCTCCGAAGGAGAGGTACTACTGCCAATGTTTTTCTTTGTTGGGTGAGCCGAATTTGGCACCCAGATTGTATTCTGAAACTATGTAATAAATCAAACCCTCAGATAGTTGCACCAGTTTTTTCGCATTGGGTTTTTCTAGGGACATTAGTCCAAAAACAACAGTGTCACTTGTGTGCTTGTTTCTATTTCCTTCAGTTGATGATCTGTAATGTGTTGAGCATGTACTTGTATTTACTTCCAATATTTACATGGTAAATAACTTGTTAATTAACAGAACAAGTAGGTAGGAATAAATCAGTAGAGTGCATGAAGGGTTTCTAATGTGTCAGACTTAGAAATTCCAACATGGTATCAGAGGGTGGTTGCAGATCATAGGAGAACTGAGGACATCAGTTGAACAGAGCAGCAGCAGTAGAAAACATTTGTCCCGAGTGACATAAGTTGTTCCTAGTAGAGAAGCAGTAAGGAAGGGGTAATGCAGTGCCTGCATCATCAAGTTTGAGCTGGGAACAGGATCAGCACAATGGCAGAGGGGAGCAGACTCGACCTACACAGTGCCCAGTCACCTTTCTCAGTCAGGAAGGACTGATGCCTGTGGCCAGGAGGTTCAAATTTTGTTGGTACCGGGATTGTGCAAAGCCTAGAATCTCTAGCCTTTAGTTTGTTTGAGCTTAGGAGGTTGTGGGTAAGTTGTAGAGTGAATTTGGTGCAGTACTGTGATCAGAACAGTACCTAACAGGGCAAGACCAAGGTAGAGGGAGTTGTTGTCGAGAAGGATTTCTAGCCAAGGAATCCGTATCAATGTTGTTGTTGTACAAACGATCAGAGAGGGGAAACTTGACGTTGGCAGAAGGATTTGCAGGAGGGAAATCGGGACTCAGAGGGAGTCTAGAAGAGAACTTCCAGATGGGAAGTAGAGAGACTTAGCATTAGTCGAACCGAGAACTTCTAGACAGGAAGTAGACTCAGCAAGAGTCGAACAGAGAACTTCCAGATGGGAAGTGGACTCAGCAGGAGTCGGATAGAGAACTACCAGGTGGGAAGTAGACTCAGCAGGAGTCGAATAGAGAACTTCCAGGCGGGAAGTAGAGAGACTCACAGGAGGTGACAAGAAGAGCAGTGAGATGGCCATGAATGGGCTGAGGGATCAGGACAGGTTGGATGAGGCATCCAAATTTGTCATCTGGAAGACCAAGATCCTGTATGTTCTATGTGCCATGAGTGCTCACACACCACTTGAGCAGAAGTGGGGAGACATCGAGCTGTAGTCAGATGGACTATAGGCGATGAGGGGTAGGATCCTCAAGGTACCCAACCTCCTAGATTAGAACTTGCTATGGGAGCCCCAAAGAGGAGTAGCAGTACTAGTGATGTCAGTAGAGATGGATGCAGATGGAGCGACATAGGGAGCTACAGTGCAGGATTCCTAGGATAGCGCGAGGCTAGCAGGTTGTAACAGTGCGAGAGGCACAGGAGTGTTGCATTAGTGCAGGATGGCACAGAGAGGTGTGTAACAGTGCGATATGCATGGAGTTGTTGTAGCAGCACAGAGGTCAAAGAGGGAGCACTTGTCAGTGATAAAGGGAGCTTCAACATCATGAGTGTTTCTAACCTAACAGAGACGTCAAAGTTGGGAGATCAGTTACTTACTTCTCAGTAACTGAGTTGCAGTGCAACACTTAGCAGTGGTGATGCTATGGGAAGCACGATGCAACATGACAAGAGGGGTTGCAGTGCAGATGCAGTAGTGGCAGTGGCAGGGCGATGGGCAGCAGCACAGATGCAAATGGAGTTTCAGTACGGATGCAGCAGTGGCAGTGGCAAGGTCATGGGTAGCAGTACAGGATGCAATAGTGCAGAGGATGTTGGGTAGCAGGTCTAGCATTAGCACAAGGACCGATGCCGGATGATCAGGGTGATACTCAAAGAGGAGTATTGTTAGAGCACAATCCTTGCTAAGAGGGAGTGTTGATTTGGGGTAGCATTGGATGTGCTCTAGCCATGAAAATTAGTGGAGAGGCTAAGGCACATGAGATCTCCAAAACATATAAAGGTTTTGGGTAGATTCTAAACAGTTTGGGAGGTATTAAAATAATTAATATTTTTAATGGGATCCCTAAGTCTAAACTTGGGTAAAATAAAATATTAATGTGAATTAATATAAAATTGTGTCAGAATGGTCTAAAAGACATGGATCAAGCCATATCTAATCTTATCCGTTGATTAGGGACTTAATCTCTGCTATTGATTTGTCAACAAGAAAAGTATAAGAGGAGGCTTGAAGGTCACTTGTAGAACACACCAAGAGATCAATATTTCGACTTTCTGGGGTTTGGTTTGCTGAGAAAGTTGAGAGAGTGATCAGATTTGCAGCTGAGAGGCAGTGAATACAGAAGCAGAGAGGCATAGATAGTGTCGGGAGGATCAGCGCAGCAACTGGGAAAGCTGACGCAGAGGGCAGAAGACGGAACTTCCAGCAACAACCGGAACTACTGGTAACAACCAAAACTACCGATAATAGCCGGAACTACTGGTAACAGCTGGAAGTGCCGGGAACTGCCAGGAAAGATGACATAGAGGGAAAAATTCAGAACTACAGAGAATATCCAGAACTGTCGGGAACTTCCAGAACTGCTAGGAAAGCTGATGCATAGGGCAGAAGTCGTAATTGCTGGGAAAGATGACGCATAGGGCAGAAGCCGGAACTGCTGGGAACAGTTGGAACTGCAGGGAACTACTGGAAGAGGCTAACACATTCCCTAGAGGGCAGAAGAGGCTAACACATTCCCTAGAGGCTGACGCTAGGGTTTTTCATGGGGCAGATTGGAGCTGAGGAGTTGTCAGAGTGTTTATCTGCGGTTTCAACCGAAGTATCTATCTTCAAAGGAGAGGTACTACTGCCAAGATTTTTCTTTGTTGAGTGAGCTGGATTTGGCACCCAAATTGTATTTTGAAACTTCTTAATAAATCAAACCCTCAGATAGTTGCACTGGTTTTCCTGCATTAGGTTTTTCCGGGGACATTAGTCCAAAAACAACGATGTCACTTGTGTGCTTGTTTCTATTTCCTTCAGTTGATGATCTGTAATGTGTTTAGCATGTACTTGTATTTATTTCCAGTATTTACATGGTAAATAACTTGTTAATTAACATAACAAGTAGGTAGGAATAAATCAGTAAAGTGCATGAAGGGTTTCTAACGTGTCAGACTTAGAAATTCCAACACTACCAAATATTTCTCCACAATCTTAATTTCGAAGGTTCACCTTGCAGAAATAATAAGGTTCGATGTCCTCCTTTGATAGTGTATTCTGACACTTTCCATCCTCTATAATCTTCTTCATCTAGATGATTAGGGGCACATCCCAAAAACTTCCCAAGGAGTAACCATATTGGTTCATTGAGGTTGTTCATAGATTCATGAAAGTCCCATCCCAACCACCTTCGATCCTTATCTAAGTGAAATATATATGCTAGAGAGGTCTGCTTGTGTTGTGTGAACCATTCTCTAAAGGGGGAAGAGGATTCAAAACACTCAAGGGAGGTTGTCCCATAATGTTGTAGTTCTAGATATTCATTGATTGACCATTTCCAGGTACCTAGGTTAATTGATTTGTAATCATAGAAGCTATTAAGCGAGTTAGTTTCCAAATTGCGGAACCTCCTCAATGCAAAGGAGGAGAGTCCACGAAAATAAATCTATTCTCTTTTACATACTTATGTATAAATACTTATTTCGACCATTCATATTTTAAGGAGATAAGTCTCCAAGCCAACTTCACATTAATGGAAATATTGATTAAGGATGGATCTCTTATACCTAGGCCACTATGTATTTTTGAAGTGTGTACTATTGTCCATTTGAGGAATTTAAATTTTTTTGTCTTTGATTTACCCCATTGCCAAAGAAAATTCATAATAATTTGGGAGATTTAAGAATGACTCTTGCAGGGGCTAATAAGGCAAAGAATTGGAATAAAGGGAGTCTTAAAAGAACAAATTTGATTAGAATTACCATTCCTTTTGAGTTCAACTAGTTGGCTCCCCATTGTTCAATCGTTTTCCCCAATTTGGATATAATTGGTGTCCAATACAGGTGGGGAAGGGCTTATGCAAATGGGCATTCCAAAAAGATTAAATTTTGACCAATTTTCCATGACTTTAAAACCCATTAGTTTATTTAACTAAATTTATTTCCTTTTCCGAACGTTCCAAATATAGATTTGAATTTTTCCTAAGTTGATCATACTTTAAAATACCTTGACAAACCTATCTAAGATATTTTGAAACTTTCACCCTTTTTTTCGAGGAAATATTTGGAAAGATCCGCCCATAGGGATCACATCTTATTGGCTTATTAGCAGAGCCTAACCTTGAGGGCATCAAGGAGAATTGACCCGATGACCTCTCATTAGTGAGGTGCTTTAGTGACAGGAACTCGACCAATTAAGCTAACCCTCAAGGTTAACATTTCACCTATTATGATTGATGCTCCCCCAATTAGCAAGGTATCATCCGCAAATTGTGAGTGGTTGATGTTCTTGATATTTGGTCCATATCTTATCCCAAGAAGCATTTCAATTGTTCTTTCATATTCTAGCCTTTTACCTAAGGTATCATCCATGAGAATATATACAATAGGGGAGAGAGGGCACCCTTGTCATAATCCTCTTGAAGCTTTGAAAAAAATTATAGGTCTCCCATTGACCAGCAGAGCTATTTAGGGATTTGCAATACATACTGAGATTCGTTTAAGGACACGATCATCAAAACCCATATTCTTTAGGGTCTTAAGAAGAAAATAATGATGCACTCTATCGAAGGCATTACCCATATCCAATTTTATTATCGTTCCTTTTTCTTTCCTTACACTACTTGAACGTATTGCTTCTTGAGTTAGAATAATATTGTTGACCATTTGTTTATCTCCTACAAAGCCCCCTTAATTTTCAAAAATAAGCTTAAATATATGAGGCTTTATTTTGAGTGCCATAATTTTTTAGATTAACTTATATTAGTTGTTCCACAAATAAATAGGGTGGAAGCATCCAAAGGAAGATGGGTTGAATTCCTTGGGAATTAGAGCTAAGAAGGATGAGTTTATTTTTCCCCCAAAATATCCATGTTTCAAACGATATTCAACCATTTTGCATAATTTGCCTTGTTGATTCCCCAACATTTTTGGTGTAAGTGTGTTAAGGAACCATCTAGACCTAGAGCTTTATTTTATTCAAAGGAAGCCAAAAAAATCCAAATGTTTTCTTCTATTGAATATTTGAGGAGTGCTTCATTATCTTTAGGAGTGATATGCTTTGAGATGTGCTCTAGCATATAATGGACCTTTGCTGAATTATTGTCTTCATATTTCATATTTAAAGCTCTAAAATGGTTGAAGGCGACCTCATTTATTTTAATGAAATCATAAAGGTGTTCCCCATCCACTAATACGATTTGATACCAGTCTTGAATTGCTTCATTTTTGCTTGATTATGATAGAATTTTGTGTTTTTGACTCTTACTTTGAGCCATAAGCTTCTTGACTTGATTATTCATGTCTCTTCTTCATTTGTAATGGTTGTGTCGTATTTATAAAACTCTCTTCTCTTCTCTTGTACAATGTCAAGGGATATATTTTAATTTTCCATTCTCTTTTAGATATTTTGGTTTTGTGGAGCTTTAATTCCTAGCCCCAATTTTTTGGATTTTCTTCGCCCCATTTCTTAAGGGCAAGCTTTAGATTTCTAATTTTTAATTCCCTTATGTGGATAGGGGAACCAATAATCCATTTTCTCAAGGTAGATGAGATTATTTCCATGACTGCTTGATTGAACCAAAGTAAATCAAACCAAAGTGACAAAGGATCATAGTCAATCTTAGAGCACATTGAGAGGTAGATTGGCTTATGGTCTAATCCTATCAAAGTGTGAATATTTTATGAGAAATAAAAATTATGATTTAAAAGGTTGTTTTCTATTGGAAATGTGTCAAGGCATGCAACTATATGGCAAGGGTCGATTCTTTGATTGCTCTATGTACATTTTCTAAAGGTTGGTTTGATATCCACGAGTTAAAATGATGAGATGAGGTCCTCCATATTTTACATAAAGGGGTCTCTTATAGGGGCACCTCATTTTTTCTCCTATGGGTAGAGGGTGAGATCAAAATCGTCTTTGAAAATTATTCCATTATTGTATTCATAAACCTTCATATTTATTAAGGTGTTCTAACACAAAACATTTTCTTCATAAAGAACTTGCAAATAGACATTCACAATAGCGCACACCTGCTAAGTTGGTGTATGAAGCAGTTGAGTTACTAATTAATTTGGTGACTGACCCACCAAGAAGAGATTGAAACTTGAATTAGACTAAATGGAAGAAAGGCCAGCATAAACTTATTGCTTTAGTTGTGCTCCCTTGCTATAAAAATCCACATTTTTGGAGAATATCTTGATCCCCATTTTTGTCTCATGGAGCAAGAGGATTGAAGTCTTTTCCTATTTAATCATACTTTTTAATTCTGCCATTCTCTTTTCAGAGCCTAATCCCCTACAATTCTAGGAGATTATTTTCATTATTTATTGTGAGCTTTTGCTCCGCCATGAATAAAGGGGGTACACTTTTCCTAGTTGTTCTTTCCCCTTTGGATAAGGCTACATATATTCTTTGTTGGATCCCTAACTCTTTGTCTTTATCAACTTCTCTTTCATCAAGTCATTATGAGCTTTTATACCTACTCTTTTGAAGACTTTAGTTTTTCCATGATCTTTCCCATGATCTCCTTACAATCTCTAATATATTGATTTTGTTGATATGTATTCTTGATAGGTTTTTTGAATTTTGGGGGAGAAAAAATTATCCTCTTGTTCTGATTCAAATTTAGGATCCTCCTCATCTCTCTCCAAGTTTGGATGACTCGCCATTGGCTGCCAATCTGTCTTGTTTTTTGGAAGGAACTTCATATTTGTTCTCCTCATTGGTATTTTCCTTGAGTTCTTCATCTTCTTCTTCACTGGTGAGGACTTCATATCTATTTTCCATTTGAGGTGGCCTTTTATTTTTGATGGAAAATGACATTTGAGCTCCCTCTTAGGGGAAAAGGATTTTAGGAGACTGATGGTGATTATTTCTCCATTGATGTTCTTTATACCAATAGTAGTTATCGATTGTTGGTGTGCTCCTCTTCTTCTTCTTTTTTGTTGCCATTGTTGGTTTTCTTCTTCCCTTTTTTGGTGTTCCTCCAAATTCTTACAATTTCTAGAAAAAAATCCCATATTCATGGCAGAGTTTACACTTAAAGGACAATTGATCATAGTCTACCTCTTATAAGAAAGACTAGGTATTTAAAGTTAGCATTATAGCAGAAGGGAGACCTTTCTCTAAATCAACTTCCACATAGATCCTGGTATAAAAAATCATACCCTCTCAAGTCTCAACACAATCTATATACTTACCTATAGCATTTCCTAAAGATCTCATACTTTCATCATTCCAATAGTCTGAGGGAAGATATGGGAGTTTAACCCATACTGGAATAGCTGAAGGGACATCATTTTTCTAGGTTGAAGTTAGGATTCCACCTGTCTAAATACATTCCTTGGGCCCCAATGAGATATAGACCACTCTTGGAAATTATAGCATGGTCAAACTTATTCTCAAAGAGAATTTTGAAGAACCCTCCCCCATAGAAGGACATAGAGAGTGGACCTTGGATGAGTGGCTTCCAATTTTTGTCTATCCATATATTGAGTGATTTTTGGGAGGGATAAGTGCCTATAAACTAACCTGTCAAATAAATATCTGCTATCTTGAGTGCCATCGTTCTAGATTGGGCTATATGGATCGAGATTTTGGGGATTTCCTCCAACTTATTAATGAATCTTGTAGACTTTTTCTTGGGTGAGTAATGGGCGCTTCAAACTAGAACATGGAAGGTAACCATATCTATCATGGTGGTAGGGAGAGAAGGAACATGTCCTCCTAAGCCTAAGGCCATTAGAAGCAGGAGATGTCTAATGTTTCGATCATAGTAGGCAACTTCAGAATGCTCTAAGGGAGTATTCTTGTAATATTAATCATAAAATGTAATGGGTGAAAATAAATATGTGTTAATGTTTTCATCAAACATATGCTTTTATCTTTAAGATAATTTAATTCTTATTTGCTTATGTATTACGTGTTTAAAGTGAGGATTGTAACAACCCTGGTGAAAATTCCATGTAATAAAATTTAATAAAGGAAAAATAAGACCACGGGTAAGGGACATGTATTCCAAGCTGAATGTTGCACAAAGATATCCTAGTGGGCATCACTGGATGTGTGTTTTGGCTAAGGAAAATTGGAAAAGGCTAAGGCAAAGGCATTAAAAGGAAAAAAGGCATTTTAGCACATTTATTTATGAAAATAAAGGAAATTAGGAGAAAAGTAAGGTGAAAGGTCACAGGTTGCATGTGAGGAGGAAAATGAAGGAAAATAATGGAAAGTGAAGGAATTAGAGACCTCATTAGTAAAAAGGCTTCTGAGGATCAGTTGGCAAGCTCTAGTTAGTGTAGGCTCTTGACTTAATCTTTTTCAGTGTTAAGATCTTGGCCAGCTCAAGTTTGGAGCTCTCTCATTATTCTCTCTCTCTCTCTCTTGGTCACTTAGAGTTTTCTTGGAGCACTATAGCTTTGGATCAAGGAATTAAAAGAAAGCAAAGGGAAAGAAAGGAAAAGCAAGATCAGACAGTTTCAGTGGGAATACTTGCAGGTAACCTTTTGCATGTGTGATTTCCTAGCTAGTTTGGACATGCATGGCTTTACATGTTGGTGTATGGTTCTCTTATTGTCAGTGGCATGGTTTTGCCAGGTTATGACAGTGGTTTTCAAACTAGCCTTGCATTTTTCTGGATGCCATGGTATGTTGGGATGTTTATCTTGGTTTTGAGCTTTGGATTGTTGGATGGATTTCAGAATCTGGGGTAGAGGTGGTCTCAAGGTTCAATACCAAAGGCCTAGGAATCCCTTGACCGATTTTGGTGGGATACACAGTAAAGCCTGAGGGAGAAGCCTTGGTTTATGGCCTAGTGATCCGAGTTTGGATTGTAGTAAATCCTAAGAGACTGGTCTCAGTTTAGGGCATAATGATATGGGATTGGATTGTAGTAAAGCCTAAGAAACAAGGAGACAGAAAATTCCTCAAGGATAGTGATGGATTTCAGATGGCATTCCAAGTTCGGTTGTGATTGGAGCACTGGTTTTGGTGTGATCACAGTTTGATGAGGATGGAAGTGGTTTAATCTCTCGATTCCCTTAACTGTTCTTGGATTGGTTTTTCTATGAGATCCCACATTCATGCTTATAATATGGCACCGGGGTGACTGGCTGAAAGAGAGATTTAGTTCAGCCATGTCTATGGTAGGGTGTTACATGGAAGTCCTGAACCTGTTCAAATTTGCCTATGATTAATAAAAGCTAATTTCTCTTATTTTTGTACTTGTTTATATGTGGATTTAATGGATGCCATATCTCTGATATTTATATGGTTTAACGTTGGTTATAAGCATGGTTATGTGACTGGTTCATGTCATGGTTATTTCATGTATTTACTTGTAATTGTTAAATGGATGGATGCAAGCCCTAATTGATGGTATGATAGTTCAATGGAGAAGGAGGTGATCCTTCTAGTTATGTTTCATTAGTTCTTTCAGTCATTTATGCTCTGTCTTGTATCCTAGACCTGTAGGTTGCATTGATGCCAAGTGTTTGGCAAAATGTCAGTCCCAATTGGGGATACTGAGGCCTAGTCTTGAGGTTGGTTTTTGATTTATCAATATTTTTATGTCTTTGATGGATTCTGAAGGTTGTAGCAAGTTCTGGGTAGAGGTCGAGATTCTAAGCTAGAAAAGTGGCTCAAATCTCGGGGTCACTGGCACAGGTCTACTAAGAAAATTCCACAGTCGCTGGCACAGAGGCCTATGAGAGTGAATTTGAGTTGTTGGTAATTTTCTTGCCTATAGCATGAGAGTGAATTTGGTTAAAAGGCTTAAATAATCAGTGGAACTGAGGGACAGGTTGTCTGAGTGGCTGGCATGTCTCTTGAGGGTGTTTTGCTAATGTGGATGGGTTTGTTTGATATGTTCCGTCGATTCCATTTCCTTAAGGTCACCTAGGAGAATGAATCCCTTCGTAAGATATCTCATCACATGTTTTCCCGACTGGCTGGCTACTTGGGTGGACCTAGGAGGAGGGGGTGTTACAAGGATGTTGATATATTGCTATGGATTTACTCCTCTCTTAATTTTTTGGGTGGAGGATGATAATAACTGTTAGTTGAAATATTGATTGGTAACCCTAAGGGACTTGATTTGATTTGATCTCAATACCTCTTTTTGTTTTACATACAACTTCTCAACCCACACTCCAACTCATATGAGTGAGAGAGATATTCCTCATGGATCATGATGAGCCTCAATCAATAGTTGGATCACAAAAAGAAAACACTTCACAAACAGATTTGAACTTGGGTGGGAAGGATAACAATTCTTTCTCTTAACCCCTAAGCTAAACTTAAATGACATATGATATTTAAAATTACCTCCAATGATAATATGTATCTATTTAACCAACCGTTCAAGCTATTTAGTCAAATATGCATGCATACATACACACATATATGGTGAGGATAATGGCAACCTAACAAACATTATTATCCCTACAAGCTTAATGAGTGAGCATCTTCACCTTTGAATCAATAACATTTATCCTCCTCCCCATGTTGATAACTATTCTCTTGTTATTTTGATAAATAAATATGGTTCTCAATTTTTGAGAGCAAAGAACATAGTCTAAAAATTTAAGTTTTTTACATTCTATAGATACATTTTTTAATCGGTTTTACCCAAAATCTGGTTGGAAATTCTAAAATTGTATATTTTAGTTATCGAGGTTGTATAATTAGAGTGCCATGAGGGTTTTGAGGGCACTAAATTGATTTATGCATTAAAAAATGTAATTTAAGCAATGTAGAGTTATAATTTTTCCAATATTTGTAATTTTACATTTCTTACCAAAATAAATAAATAAAATACAAAACCTTTGTACTGAAATGTTTTTTTTTTTTACAGTAACAATGTAGATTTCTATAAGTAAAAATGTGCCTAAGCACTAAAACAATACAACTTTCTTTTCCTAATGTAGTAAGAAGGAAAAAATTTGAAGGTTAATATGGGATGACCCTTCAAATTATGGATTTGTCCAGTCCTAGTGCACCATTTGTGCCTATATGGATACAATTTTAAAAAACTACCCAATATGTAACAGTATTTATATGGCATTAAACCCAAAAAAAAACTTTGAATTACATCTTTAATTGTCTATAATTATGGAATTTCCTTCTGGTGCTACTTCATTCAGATCAAATTGCCCAGGTTGAACTCGTTGGAAAGAGTTGACAAATGAAGTCTACACCCCTAGTCCCTAACTTTTCTCTTGTTTCAGAGCTAGCAGAGCTTGTAGTTAAGATTGGAGGAGTTGAAGGTCAAGGTTGAGATCATGGAACTGTTGCTAGTGTGAAGAGAGAATATCAATCATGGTTCCTATCTAAACAACAATTTTTTCCACCTTCCTCTTGACCATATAAATCTCAATTTTGAGTTCTTCTTTAAGCTTTTGAGTTTCTATTACTTCATACTACATCTTCCCTTTACTCCCCATTGTCACTAAGAGAACTTTGAATCCTATCCACACATATCTATCGTTAACTTCTCTCTCCACTCTATGAAGTCCCCCTAAAATCTCCCATTCTCTTTCTTGCAATTTAACCACTTATTTTTCCTACAATCCTCCCATCATCCACAACAAATTATCATCCAAGTTATTCATGTTGTGGGTTGATACCATCATTGGCAATTTAACAAGCCACAATCTCCACATCCCTTGCATCTCTATCCCTTGTTGCTTCATCATGGAGGATTTGGACAATGAAAATGACTTTGCACTTCCTAATATCCCATTCAAGTCGCACGATGGTGGACCTTAGCTTCATTTGGTCTTCGGTATTAGAGTGGTAGCTAATGACACAATATGTGGTGAATCCCACATACTCCTAAGTGAAACTCCAATGGAAGCTCAAGTACCCTACTTCCCTCATGTTTGCACCAGTGCCACGTCCTTTGCGAGAAATGCACTTGTGACACTTGCCCCCTCTTAACGTGTTCAAGATTGATGACTATGAGATGTGAGCCTCCCTCACAATTCCATTCATCATCATGGTTCTAGGTGCTAGTTGGAGTGCATGGTTTACTAATTCATCCAAAGCATTGTTAAGTGTTCCAAGGACATGCTTGACATGGATATTTGAGAATGAGGCTATCAAGGAAGTTATTCTCTTGTACAAGTGTGATAGTTTTGCATAAGAGGAACTAGTACAAAGAGCGAGATGTGTAATTGTGTTGTTTCGGTCACCTTTATTTATGAGAGATCTTATTGATAGTGACATGACTAATAAGAGGCTTGAAGGAGCGTGTACATATATGCTTGGTTATTTGAGGTTGCTACTAAGCTCCATGAATACTCATATTCAACTTTCCATTGGGCCCTGTTGAAGCCTCAAAAATCATTGCTTACAACATTGGGGGAAAACCACCCGGTCCGAACCTTGGTTGGCAACTCCTTTTCCGTTTGGTGTAGTGGCTCTGACTGGAGGTAATGGAACCAGTTTCCCAATATAAATTGTGATAATGATGATGGGGTGATATATGATAGTTCGAGAGAATGTTTAAGCTAAAATTAATCTAATCTAAACTAATAATCATATGCATATATCCTAATTTGAACACTATCTAGCTATGACTATACTCGGGAATAAAATTGAAACATGTGATCTACAATAATGTCCTAAAGCAATTGGTAATAAAGATCATTCAACTGCAATAGGAAGTGAAATCATTTTAACAATAATCGTTTCAGATAAGTAGTTAGCCGAAACGATTGTGAAAGATATATCGCATAAGAAATTATTCATATATTCAAAAATAAAATTTAGGCCATCACCATACAAAAGTGCAATAATGTTAACCAAGCTTTAAACTTTCATACATAAACAATTTTGAAGAAATATTATTGCTTAATACATAAACAAAACAAAATCACGAGATAAAAGTACCATTTGTAATAAGTTTTTCTCATGTGTTTCAGCAATATCAACGTACTTCCAACAATCCAACACCATCTAAGAGAACAAAAGTGCAATTTCAGTAGAAGATGCCCAAATAAGATAAAAATAAATCATGTTCCATTCATTTCACTAGAACTTCCTCAAAGGGACAGAAGTGCATGTTTTGAAGATTGTTTCTGATAAAATTTCTAGACCCCTCTCTAAATGCATGAGAGGGGTTCAAATATTAAACTATAAATCCTAATAATAGATTATTACAAAAATAGTTGAGGAGGTATAAACGACCTTCCTCAAATTGTGCAAAATAAAGCAAAAATAGAAATTAAAGCGTGGTGACTAACTCCTCTGCATTTGATATTTAAGATTGCATATGTTCGTCATGATTTTGAGCTGTGTCGGTTGGCTGATCACAGATTTCAACTGCCCAGTGAACACGGCATCAATTAGTGCTGGCACCATTTCCAGAGTGGAAGAGGTTAGGCATCGTAGGGTCATTCACTGGCTGTAAGGTCTAACTAAATATTACCAATAAGCTTCCCAGTTTAACCTCGTCATTTGCCTAATTACTTCCTCTTTTTCTCCTATTTCCTGCCTCCACTATTGTTCGAGTTGTTTGACATTCAAAAGAAAACCTGATACAGACTCTTCACCAAGTTTTCACTTTGTAGATTTTCGTTGATGTTTTCAGTAACAGAGTTTGTTGTTGTTGCCTTTTCTGCTTGCCTAAGCTGAGAATCCCAGTCTGCAAATAAAATTTCTTTATGTGACTCCTCCAGTATAGGAAAATTGACCTTCCTCCCATCTGAATTCTGCCAGGTGATGCAGTCGGAAACTCTTTCAAGACTTCATCATATTCGAGTCTCATGCCAATGACTTGACTTGTTAACTTTTCACTAGTCTCGAAATAAGGACTCAACTACGAGACCTTCTAGCATAAAATTTATTTTTGATGCATTAGCTAGGAGTTTAGGCTGAGTGCTTCGATTATAAACTGATCAATATTTGGGTTGTCCTTATACTTATCTGTTACTGCTTGTATCTGCGCTTCCTTTTTTGCTAAACTAGCTTGATGTTTTATTTGCATATACTCGAATTCTTGTTGGAGCTTGGCTATTTGCAATTTCACTTGTTGGTTAGATTTTTCTTGCTCTAACTGTTGTTCCAATAGAAGAATTTTGTTTTCCTTTTCTCTTAGCAACATTTGTACTTATGTTTCTTTGTCAATAGTCGATGTAGCATAGGCTCCTGTAAACTGAGACAGCCTAGTAAGGTTGTCAGATGGGTAGGTGGGTGAGTCTTTCCAGATAATATCAATCGGTTAATTATCAGGAGTAGTAGCAGTTGTAGCATCCAAATTCCTCTTTTTTCTCTTCCTTTTGACAACAACTTTGTGGGTTGGGCTATAGAACACATCTAAAGGAGGAATCTCCTCAATTCTCAAAACAATTTCAGAGGTAGGAGTGGCAGGAATGTGCTCTACCTCTTGAGTACTTACAGTTTTGTCTATTATAATCTTGAGTTGTTTTGTGTTGCGAATTCTGTGGATCAGGTGCTTGTTTCTCTGTATGAAGCTTTTTATTAAAATTCTCCCATTCTTTCTCTAAATCAATCACGGGGGTTCTTTTCATTGAGTGGAGGTGGAATGAACTTCTGCCTATTTACTAGCCGAAGTTTTCTCAACTGTCTTGTATGTAGATTGGGTTGTATCCTTTTTTGACTCCTTGCTTTTTCTTCCCCCATTCTCTGATTGTTGCTCTGATTTCTCTTACTCCTTGGTAGACTTCTCTTGGGACTCTTCTTAGGAATCATATTTATAATTTTCTCTGGAGCTTCCTTCTAGGCTTACGTTGGGAGTTGGCTCCTTTATTGGTTCAAACAATAATTGGTCCAATCGGACCTTTAACAATCTCCTTTCTCTATATTGATGAAAGGCTTCAAGCTCTTCTTGGTCAAAAAGTAGTGATGACATGTGCTTCACTTCTGTGAATGTCTCTTTCTGTAGGAAGATGTCATCAAATGTGTCTTCCTCATGACTAAATACCTTCACTTTTACCATGGTATTCAAGTCTTTGGCAATGCCATTTGGGTCATACTGGAAACCTGGGAATTTAGGTAATTTCAGAGATTGCATGATATTCGCTTCTTTGAATGCATGGCCCATATAATGCAGTGAAAATGCTCCAAACTGTAACGGAAATGTAGGCCAAATGGCCTTTTTTGCTTCCTTTAATCCCTTGCTTAGCCCACCCTCACTAGTTTTTTGATAAGATATCTCTCTCGCCATCAATTTGTCTGGAACATAGTATGGGAGGACATGAGGTGAGGTGATGCTCCCAGAAACCCTAATATATGTGAATGTTTCCTATCCAAACCATCTGGCCACTGGGAGGATATTTACCTCAACTTCCTTAAAAGACCTAGGGGAATCTCGATTGTAAACCTATTTGTAGATAGGCAGCATAACCCCATGACAAATTTTGTAAAAATGCAGGTGAAACTGAGGCTCCCACATGTCCTTATGATATATATGGATGGAAAGTGAATCTTTCACAATCCATTTCCATCCTATGATAGGAAACTTTGAACCAAAACAAATTGCATCCATCACATAGGCACTAATAAAAAATGGAGGGTAAACCCTCGTTGAGACACTCCTTTTCCTCCTATAATCGATAATTTCCTTTGCTAAATTATTAGGCAAAATTTGGGCCCAATTCATTATGGTTGCATTTACAACTGCATCTATTAATGGTAGCCATTTTGGGAAAAATTTATTGTTATCGGACTTGCCAAACATCCTACATAGCATGGCTGCTCCAAAACTATGGGGAGGAGAAATAGATGCAGTATAGTACATACCCGCTTTGTACTTTTTGATCTTACCCTTATTATTCGACGAGGTCTGGGTGACATTTGCTGGGTCCTCGTTCTCTTTGGCAAACTTCTCAAGGAACTGTTTGTTGTAGATGGCTTGTGGCTCTGGTAGGTGGTACATAAGTTGTAGGTTGTCTAGCGAAAAATATCCCGTAACCTCTTGGCTTCTATTCTTGAATTCTCTATTTGAGATATCGTCCTGATCAATAATCCACTTGAGCATATCTGTGTAAGAGATTATCTTTGCGCACACGGTTATGCGATGCAGAAATGAGCATGATGTCTCAAAAATGTTGGCATATGAAGGAGTACGACCGTCAGTTGTGACCTTTGTTTACATAGTTCTTGGTTGCTCTTATTCTAATAAATCATACATGGTTTCCCACACAGAAGTCCCTCCTTCTTTGCTACATGTAGTATCTGTTAGCTCTACTACATGTTGCGGATGTTCAGAGGACAGAAGTGGGCTTGGTTCTTGTTTTTTCCCAAAGGAAGCTCATACCAATCACTTTCACCTTCCCCTCCACCTCTTCCATCCTCCTTCCACCTCCATCTCCTGGGGCTTGCTATTGGGAATCATATGAAAACCTTCATCCTTGAGCCCCAAGCACTAAAGTTAAAACCACATATAACCCGTGCCCATATGACTCTCTGCTGCAATCACAATCGCAATCGCAGCTTTCAGGAGATCTTTGCAAGTCATGTCTATAACATCGCTAATGGTCGATTTCCGCTTGCCCCTATTGGATGCAATGTGATTATAAACTACGGTTAATTCCTTTATCGGGTCCGAGCTTTAATCCCTATCGGCAATCGCATATGTAAAGGCTCCTCCCCCCTTTTACTTCCACTGATGCGATGTTGCGATCTCTCCTCCACCGTCCGATCAGTCCCAAAGATCCAACAGTCCACGTTTGTTTGCGCCCGCTTCCGAAGTGTCGATGCGATAATCGCTACAGCGATCGCAAGTCGTAAGGGTTCAGGGCTTGATGTTAATGTAGACCACTCCATTCTAGCGATGTGATATCAGGAGCCGGACCCGATATGACTCACCACTCTTGTGCATAAAGTTTCAAGTCCGCTTTCCACCTTCGATAGTGTATTTGCATACACTCGGTCTTTCTACCTCTTATGCTTCCTAATAGTGTTAAAGCATGCATATATATGTTTTTGTCGCCGATACATAAGGTTGTGGCATATGTATGATATGTTCTCTCAATGGTGTTTTCCGTCGTTCATCTGTGCGATCCAACTGTTGATATTTGTTCCCATCATACTCATGCCTCCGCCATACTATTCACGTCCATAGTTTGTCTTGTGCTCCCGAAAGGACGAAGGTGGCCAGTGTTCAACACTCTGCATAGTTACTCTTCAACCACCGCATTCAACAAACAGTATGGCCGAGGGGAAGAGGATGTGCCTCGAGCAGATCAACGCATTTATTAGTTATGGAATTTCATCCATATTACACTCCACCTGCTCGAGAAGTACAATAGAGCATCCGAGAAGGTCAAATTCATTCACAGACACAGTCAGATTTGTAGTAGAGACCCATATTAGACAGTTAAAGCGGTTGGTGGTCCATTATGACCCCTCCATGCATAGAATATTAGAGCATTTTTGTAAAGAAACTCTATATATACCCAAAAAACAGATGTAATCAGGGGGGATGGTTGTTGTTTTGATGTAAGGTTCAACTTCTGGAGACTATAACTACTTTGATACTTGCAGCGTCTGATCTTCATTTTCAGCTAATACAAGCTTCTTTTGCTGTTAATTGCTCACTTTCCACTTCTTCTATGTTCTAGGTTGTGCCTGTTATGCAGTTTCATGTGCTCTTGATATTTAGCATTTGAGGGGTTGTCATCCCACCTCTGTGTTAGAGTCTTGTATGTATCATTGAATGTGTTATGCAGGTCCCTATTTACTTAATGCCAGAGAGTTGTCATCCTGTCTGTGCATTGGGAGATAGATTTGCAGACCTCTTTACTGGTTGCAACCGACCATCACATGGTCTTGTGCATATGCTGGTGTGGTCAGTATTCTCCATTTTCACTTAATCCTCAAACTGTGAGTAATTGGTTGTCTAAAGCCTTGTAGTCTGGGGGTGTTCACCCATGTCTGGAGTTAAGCATAGTAGAAGTGGTTATCTGGCTTGAACAAGCACCATTCCTCCCATTCATCCATTTCCAACATTTTGTTGAGTTTGTAATGTTCCCAAGCATCTCCGAGATACAACATAGGAGAGTTTCTTGGGGTGATAACAGTATCTGTGAATAAAGGAGTCATTTCTAATTCCTCAGACGCAACTGCATTACCCTTCTTTGCCATTTCTCCCAAAGACTCCTTCTGTGAATTTTCCTTAAAAATGGAGAAAAACAATAGCTATGAGATATATAGAGACAAGAATGAACGTAAGCTAGGATAATGCAGATAACTTGAAAAGGTGATAAGAAAGGAGTTTTATTTGAAAGCAAGTGAGAAGATATCATATCACCTTGGATGGTTTTTCATACATAAATGCCATTAAATTTTAATAAATGCCAACTAATGATTCGTTATCTCTTAGATATAATTCTCATTAATGTCTGCATCGTAAGTCAAGAAGAAAGCTTCTAGGGTGACAAGCCTTTAAATTGCGAAAATGGTGATTTTGCGATTTGCGAAGCAATCTTGCAGATCACATTATCATGTTATATTTGTATTCTTTCCTTATTGTTTCTGCGAGATGCGAAATGCGGGCCATTTACTATTGTTTCCAGGACATAACCCATTTGTCAGGACTCAAGTTTTCTTGTGTGATGTGCTTTTTATTGAGCAGCGAACCTAAATGCTTATCTGTGACGTATCTCGGGAGTGGGTCCGGGTTTCAATTGCATTTCGCAATCTCGATGGATGGTAAGTTTGCAGTGTTCCTTTAAATGTCTAAAATGCGATGCGGTAAGGGAAATATTGTTATTGCAATTTCGCATCTTGCATTTTTTAAGGTAACTCATTAAGGTGTGCCTTCTAAGAATAGCGATATGTGATCGTGCCTTAGTTTTAATAAAATGCCTAAGGACTTAATTTATATAAGAAACGTAATAGTTTCAAAGTATTAAAGCACGGAGTCCTCTTTTGATTGCTTTTCGTAAGGTTTGGTGGATTAGCAAGGCTTTCAATCACGCTTGATTGTGCGATATGCAGGGAAAGGGAGACATTTAATAGTTTTTTGAAAAGGTGTTTGATTGATATCTTGTTTTATTCCAAAAATTAATAAAGAAAATGCCTAAATGCTAAACTTATTTTTGGAAAGATTTTTTAAAGGGTTCCCATTTATTAATGTAATATTGACTAATACTATTAAAAAATGGGGGGTTATTGAATAGCACAACAATTGACGATTCACTTGGAAGAACCAGTTATCTCTGAGAATTTTTTAAATTTCTAAAACTTCCAAAATAAAGATGGTTTTGAAAATAAAAATTACATAACATATAAGGTAAGTAATACTACTCTTTGAATATTTAAACAACATCCACTTAACTATCATCCATTTCATTATCCTTTCCTCATAAGAAATTCACTTTGTCTACATGAGTCATTACTTGGTTTTAAAGATAAAAAAAGGGAGGCTCCTCCCAGATCAGTTTTTGGTATACTCAGTTGTCATAGGTAGAGCCTCTGTTGCCAGCAAGTGTTCATAGCCTCGATAGGGTTACCTTTTAACCAACAATGATTAAGTATCCCACCAAGGTCATAATATAATTTTTAAAGATAAGCTCAGATTGTACACTTATTTCCATTTATTTTCTGAAATAATTCTTTTTCTTCAAAATTTCATTTTTTATCACTTAAAGGACAATGTCTTGGTTTGGTGACCAAAATTGACAATGCCATTCACTTGAATATAACTTTAACTGAAAAATTTGGCTCTTAATGAGACCCCTTTTCTTTTGATTAATACAATGTCAAGCCATTACCCTGTTTTAATATGCAGTATTAGTAATGTCAGCTGGTTAAAACCTTATGATCATGGTAAGCTGGCTCTTGGTGAGACCTCTTATCCTTTAAGTTTTAAGTATATTTTATAATTGCACTCTAAAAAATGTAAACTGAATTGATGGGGAGAATCATTGGCTCCTTAAGAGCTTCTGGATGACACTTGTAGAGTTTTAAAGATGCTTTTTTGTAGAGAGACTGTTTTGTTATAAATACTTTTCTTGACTGATGTAGAGGCAAAGTTTCCTTTCTAAAGTTAAGTTTTATCAAAGATCAAATAATTTTGGTAGAGAACAAGCAATTTGAGAGCAACATGACTTAACCCTATGTTTTATGTGTGAAAGTCATTTTCATAATAATCTTTACTTATATAAGCGAAAAGTCAAAAATAAAAAGAGACTATTATTTGTAAAGCCAAAAGTAAATGTTCTTCAACTTGTATTATTATTTGTAGAAAAATAAAATAAAGGAAATAATATATAGTGAATAGAAGAGATCATCTTCTATGGAAAATATTTCTTTAAGATCTGCCCATTAAGGGGTAGAGATTCTCTCTTGCCTAATAAATCCTGAAATAAAAAGGTTGATGGGCCTATTTGTTCCACAATCTGAAATGGGCCAAGCCACATTTGTTGGAACTTGGTATGCTTACCTTTTTCCTCGTGGGCTTTATCCCATTTCGATACTAGGTCTCCTAGTTTAAATGATTTTGAACTTACAGAATTTGAATCAAAGGAAGCTTTGACTAACTGTTCATGATGTGTGTCTGTGATTCTGGCCTTTTCCCTTTCCTCTTCGAGCTTAAGGATTTGTAACTGTCTAACTTGCATAGAAGAGGAAGGAGATTCTTCAATGAACTAAACTAGGGCTAAAGAGGGAATAGCTACATTTGTAGGTAAGACAACTTCTTTCCCATAGACCAAATTAAAAGGAGAAGTGCCAATGGAGGTCTTCTGAGTTATTCGATCTGCCCATAGAGAAAATATTAAAGACTTATGCTAGTTCTTCTGATTTTGGTCGATAGTTCGTTTAATAATCCTTATGAGATTTTTGTTTGTAGATTAAGCTAACCCATTTCCCTGTGGATAATATTTAGCAGAGTATTTGAGCTTGAAACCTCTTTTAAGAGAAAATTATGTCATAACATTGACTGAAAAATAGATGCATTATAAAACATCATGGTAGATGGTAGACCAAATCTGGTAATGATAAACTGAACGATAAATTCAATGATGTTTTCAGAATTGGCTACCTTGAATGGAATTGCTTCCACCCATTTTGTGAAGTAATCAATTGCTGTAAGAATATATCTATGTTGTTTAGAAGAATGAGGAACAATCTCACCTATTATGTCCAATCCCCATTGCTCAATTGGTTGTTCAATATTAACTAGTTGTAATGGCAATGCGGGTTTTCTCTATCTCCTAGCAGCTGTCTGACAAACTTTACATCTCCTTACATAACTATGTGCATCCTTGAATAATGTTGGCCAGTAATAGCCAACATGCTGGATTTTATGTGGAGTGGTATCTCCTCCAAAATGTCCACCAGCCGGTCCATCATGGAGTTCTTGCAACACCTTTTCTGCCTCAGATTTTTCAAGGCATCTAAGTAAAACAGAATCATGATTTATTCTAAACAACACATCATCGACGATTTGATATTGTCTAGCTTTTAGCCTCAAGTTCCTTCTCTTCTTATAATTTAATTGCGTTGGGGCATATCCATTTCTTAAGTAAAAGATGATATCAACATCTTGACTCAATGTCGTTAAGGCTTACCTCATGGACTTGTACATCATCACCTGAGTCTTGTAGTGTTGATAAATTAGATGCTCCTGTTAACATCCTGCAAAAACCTTGACCTTTTACAATTTTTGATGGTCTGATTTCAATGTCATATTCTTGCATATTTGCTACCCAATTTTCTCTCTTCTCCCCTACATCCCTTTGTATCAACATATTTCTCACTACTAAGAACACTATTACTTTGGTGTGGGTTTTGAGGAGAAAATCTCTGAAGTGTTTTATTGACTTGAAAATAGGAAAAGCTTGTTTTTCAACATTTGAATAATTCAATTCAATCCCTTGCAAATTGGATCTAAAGAAAGAGACTGGGGCTTCAGATTTTTCTTCAATGACTTGTGTCAATATGGCTGCATATGATTTCTTGAAAGTGAAAGTATATAGAATAAAATGATTTGAAAAATTCGGAGTCGCTAAAGAGGGAGAATTAATGATTGCTTGTTTAATCAAATCAAAAGCTTCATCTTATGTGTGTCCCCATTTAAAAATAGAATTTTTCTTTATCATAGATTAAAGAGGTAAAACAATCCGTGAGAAGTCAGGGACAAATCCTTTAACAAAATCAATCCGACCTAGGAAAGATTGCATTGATTTTTTGTTATGAGATAAAGGAATTTCAGAGATCTCTCTTATTCTATCAGGGTCAATGTGAATCCCTACTTTGGATACAATGAATCCAAGGAGTTTTCCTTCACTTAAAGCGAATAAATATTTCATAGGATTAAGAGAAATTCCATACCGTTGACAACACTCAAAGATTTGTTTTAAATCTCTCAGATGATTACTGCGCTTTTTCGAATATAGAGTTATATCATCTAAGTAGATTATTATTATTTTGTTTACTAATCCTTTGAAGGTTATGTCCATGACTCTTTGGAAAGTAGCACCAGCATTAATTAGTCAAAATTGCATCTTCTGATAAGCATAAGTGCCCCATTTTGTCCTGAATGTAGTTTTCAACTGGTCTTCTGGATGTACTAGGATCTGATTATAACCTGAGAATCCATCTAGGAAAGACATTAGTTCTGAGCCTGCAACTAATTGCAACATTTGCTCCATAGGAGACAATGGAAAGTTGTCCTTTCGACATTTTTTGTTTAGATTGCAGAAGTCTATACATATCTGAATGTCGCCACTCTTCTTTCTAACTGGGACAAGATTGAAGACCCACCTGGAATGTTTGACAGGGAAAATAATCTTGGCTTTCAACAGTTTGTTTAATTCAGATTTAATCTGATTTTCTAAATTAGGATGGATTTTTGTTAATTTCCGCTAAACAAGTTTCTCATCAGACGTCATGGGGATAGTATGTTGAATAATAGAAGTGTCATATGTTTTAAGATCTTCATAGTTCCATGCTAAGACATTCTTATATTTTTTCAACAAACGTATAAAGGTTGATTTCTCATCTGACGTAAGTTCAAAGCCTAGATTAATATTTTGAGGTTTTAGGTCAATTCCAAGGTTAATCAATTCAAAATTTAGAGCTGAACTCTAAAGTTTTGAATTGATGGTTCGTTTGAATATGTCCTTAAGGTCATATAAATCTTTGAACTTAACCACAAACTTTGGTATAGCATTATTGGATGTTTCTTGCTTAAGTTGGTTGTCATGTTGGTCTTCATCAACTATCTAGTCGTCGTAAGAGCCTTCTAATGTCAAAAATATTATGATATCTGGGTCATTATAAGACTCTCCAGTTGGTGATATTGTCGGGAATAGAAGGCATAAAAATCAATTCAATAGAAAAGTGATCAGTACTACAATCTCTTGGTGGAATAAGCTTGGAAGCCACATTATCTAAGAGATTGATGCTTGCATTTTGGAGTCTCAGAATAGGGGCAATATTAAGTCAGGTCTTGGACTAACGACTGATAGTGTTTTAAATGTCCTGAAAAATACTGTATAGTATTTCTAACCTGCTTTATCACAATTTCTGAATCTCCAAACACTTGGAAGTATTTGATATTAAGGCCAATGGCCTTATACAAACCTTGAACTAATGCTTCATATTCCACCGTGTTATTTGTGTAATAAAATTCAAGTCGTCATGCTAACATAGTCTTTTCCCCTTCTGGGCTAACTAATATGCATCCTGCTCCTGCTCCATCAATGGATTTAGATCCATCAAAAAATAATTTCCAAAATAAAGAGCTAACTACATGTTCATCTACAAAATTTACACACTTAAAAGTATCTATTTGGGAAAAAATTTCAACTTGAGATACTACAGAGTTTTCCAAGAAAGATGAAGTATAAGCATTAAAATTTCCTAGAAATGATTCTACTAAGTAGTTTCCGATGATATTGTTGTTATACGCCACTGGTTCATTTTCTCCTTCTAGCTCTGTGACTATGTACTTTTGATCTTTTTCACGATCAACATTTATCTAATTTGGCTTGCCATTATAGGGAAGACACATGTGAGACCAGTCAGTCGCAAAATATCCATGAAGCTTTTCTGACCAATCTCTACTAAGGATTAAGCCATAGAACTCGGGAATATCAGCTACAAGAATGTCAATGACTTGACAGACTTTGGGATTTGATGAAAGATTGATGGTTACTTGATTAAGTTCCCCAACAACTTCAACTTGGGACAGATCTAACTGCACAATGCATACAATAGATTTTTGAGGCTGAACATTAAACTTTGCATAAACTGTTCTAGGTAAAATGTTAGATGAAGCTCATGAATCAACTAAACAGTTGTGTAATTTTCTATTAAAAATTTCAAAAGTAAGGAAGAATGGAGGAGTATGAGATTTAGATCTTCCTCCAACCAAAGAAATGTCGGTTGGATCATTTTTGTTTAAAGAGGCACTAGGGGGTCTTCCCATTTTTTGGGCAGTTTGTGATATCACAGTAGCAGGAAGAGGTGAAGTAGGTACTGCTTTGAGCTCCTTAAGGAGTAACTTCTGTTGATGTTTTAACTTGCTAAGCTCATGAAAGGTGATGTTCTCCCTAGTATTTTTCATATCATCAACAATATTATATTCCATTTCGTCATATACTATTAGGGTTTTAGTTGAAAATGGAGAGTTCAACTGAGAAGGAGAAGTTTGAGTGGATTTTGATGAAGATTTCTTAATTGTTGTTTTGTCCTTGGGGGGTGGCATTGAAGCCTTCTGCTTTGGATTTGTTTGTGGCAGATCAACAGGGATTTTACTTCGGGTGGCAACAGGCAGTGCTTCTTGTGTTTCTTCGTTGGGAAGTGTAAAATCCCACATTCCCTATAACTCTTCCACTTCTTCGCATCTATTTGCTCTTCATTTGTTGAAACTTCATCTTCCTCTCCATCTAATTCAGCATTTGATATAGCATTTGGAGGTTTAGGATCAACAGGGGAATTCCTTTTAAATGGTCTAAAAGATTTATTAGAGGAAGTCTCTGCTACTTGTTTTTTAATATCAACCATTTCATTAGACATGGTTTTGAGGAGTTTCTAGAAACCTTCAAGATCAAAAGGATCTTTCGGTGGTTTCTTCGTGGATTCATCCCTAAAATTCACTTTCTTGGATTTTCGTTCTTATAATGAATTTTTCTTATCTACAACTAGAACACTTTTTTCTACAGCTATTGCCTCTTTCATATTTTCTGCCAAAGTTGGTTTGGCAGCTCTATCGACAAAAATAATTGTGTTTGAAGGGAGAGCAGAAATATACCACTCATTTTGGACCTCATCGTTGGGCTTAGATGCCGTCGGTATTTTATTCAATAATTTGTTGAAGCAAGAGTTGGAGTCTTTTATTGGTTCTTTAGGTTCAGCTTTCAAATTGGAGAGACCATTGATTAAGGTAGTCATGGATTTATTATCTCCAAATTTAGTTAAGAATTTCTCTTGAAAAGCATCCCAAATATTAATAGAACCTGATGGTATTGAGAAGTACCATGATCCTACTGCTCCTTGCAAAGTATATGGAAATAATCTTACAACTGTATCCTCTTCTACTACTTCGTTCAAGTTAATGGACAACATAAATTTGTTTATGTGTTCCTCAGCTAATAGGCCACTATCAGGATTGAAATTTGGTAACCATTTCTCTAGATGGGCTGGAAATGGATGTAAAGGTGTAGCCATCCTAACAGCTCCTCAATTTGTCCATGGCCTTTGAGGAGGTTGAGCCATTGTTGGTATTGGAGAAGAGGAAGATGTAGTAGTGTTTGAAGGTGATTGGGTAGAATATGGAATTACAGTACTTGTGTGAATCACGATCTGGAGTGGTGAGGTGGATGATTGGTCTTGTGATGATATGGATGGAATGAATGAAAATGATGATTGTGTAAATGAAAGAACCTCGTTGTGAGGTTCAGATGGTGTCTTCTTAGCTTTCTTACGGCTTGGTAGAGGGAATTCGAATGGTGGGATTCCAAGCTTTTCTCTTTGTGCTCTAGTTAACCACTGAGATGGGGTTAACTGAGAGATAACACTATCTTGGGATAACTCACACTCCTCTTGATATATCGAAATCCCCTGTAATTTATGAATCAAATATTGGACTTCAGGGACTTCGGTAGAAGAAGAATGATCTAAGTTCTTTGGGATTTTCGCAGTGGGCCCTGTTGTTGTTTTTACAACTTCTCGCTTAGGTTTAGGAGATTTGGAATTCGATCGAGAAGTTGGAGGTGATGGTGAGTAAGTTTTACTCTTAGAATGGCCTGTTAATTTGGATTTACTTGCCATTCATAGTCAGGTCCTCCTTCTAGCGCCAAAAATGTTGAAGCCTCAAAAATTGTTGCTTACAACATTGGGGGAAAACCACCCAGTCTGGACCTTGGTTGGCAGCTCCTTTTCCGTTTGGTGTAGTGGCTCTAGCTAGGGGTAATGGGACCAGTTTCCCAATATACATTGTGGTAGTGTTGATGGGGTGATCTATCATAGTTCGGCAGAATGCTTAATCTAAAAGTAATCTAATCTAAAAAAATAATCATATGCATATATCCTAATTTAAACACTATCTAGCTATGACTATACCCAGGAATAAAATTGAAACTTGCGATATACAATAATGTCCTAAAGCAAATGGTAATAAAGATCATTCAACTGCAATAGGAAGTAAAATCATTTTAACAATAATCGTTTCGGATAAGTAGTTAGCTGAAACGATTGTAAAAGATATATCGCATAAGAAATTATTCATATATTCAAAAATAAAATTTAGGCCATCACCATACAAAAGTGAATAATGTTAACCAAGCTTTAAACTTTCATACATAAACAATTTTGAAGAAAAATTATTGTTTGATACCTAAACAAAACAAAATCACGAGATAAAAGTACCATTTGTAATAAGTTTTGCTTACGTGTTTTAGCAATATCGACCCACTTCCAATCAATCCAACACCATCTAAGAGTACAAAAGTGCAATTTCATTAGAAGATGCCAGATAAGATAAAAATAAATCATGTTCCATTCAATTCACCAGAACTTCCTCAAAGGGACAGAAGTGCATGTTTTGAAGATTGTTTTTGATAAAATTTCTGGACCCCTCTCTAAATGCATGAGAGGGGTTTAAATACTAAACTATAAATCCTAATAATAGATTATTACAAAAATAGTTGAGGAGGTTTAAACTACCTTCCTCAAATTGTACAAAACAAAAGAAAAATAGAAATTAAAGCATGGTGACTAACTCCTTTGTGTTTGATCTTTAAGATCGCAGTTGTCCATCATGAGTTTGAGTTGTGTCCGTCGGCTAATCGCAGATTTCAACTGCCCAGTGAACATGGCATTGGTGAGTGCTGGCACCATTTTATGCGTGGAAGAGGTTAGGCATCGTAGGTTCATCCACTGGCTGTAAGGTTTAACTAAATATTGCCAATACTCTTCCCAGTTTAACCTGGTCATTTGCCTAATTGCTTCCTCTTTTTCTCTTGTTGCCTACCTCCACTGTTGTTCAAGTTGTTTGACATTTAGAAGAAATTCTGGTATAGAATCTACCACCAAGTTTGCACTTTGAAGATTTTCGTTGATGTTTTCAATAACACAGTTTGTTGCTGCTGTTGCGACCAATGTTGCCTTTTCTGCTCGCCTAAGCTGAGAATCCCAGTCTGCAAATAAAATTTCTTTATGTGAATCCTCCAATATAGGAAAATCGGCCTTCCTCCCATCTTCTGAATTCTGCCAGATCATGAAGTCGGAAACTCTTTTCAAGACTTCATCATATTCGAGTCTCATGTCAATGACTTGACTCATTAATTTGTCACTAGTCTTACAATAAGGACTCAACTACAAGACCTTCTGGCATAGAATTTCTTTTTGATGCATTAGCTAGGAGTTTAGGATGAGCACTTCAATTATAAACTGATCAATATTTGGGTTGTCCTTATACTTATCTGTTAATGCTTGTATCTGCGCTTCCTTTTCTGCTAAATTGGCTTGATGTTTTATTTTCATCTGCTCGAATTCTTGCTCGAGCTTGGCTATTTGCAATTCCGCTCGTTAGTTAGATTTTTCTTGCTCTAACTATTGTTCCAACATCATAATTTTATTTTCCTTTTCTCTTAGCAACATTTGCACTTTTGTTGCTTTGTCAATAGTCGTTGTAACGTAAACTCCTGCAAAGTGAGACAGTCTAGTAAGGTTGTCAGATGGGTCAATGGGTGAGTCTTTCTAGACAATATCCATCAATTCATTATCAGGAGTAGTAGCAGTTGTAGCATCCAACTTCCTCTTTTTTCTCTACCTTTTGACAACATCTTTGTGGATTGGGCTATAGAACACATCTAAAGGAGGAATCTCCTCAATTCTCAAAACAATTTCAGAGGTAGGAGTGGCAGGAATGTGCTCTACCTCTTGAGTACTTACAGTTTTCTCTACTGTAATTTCTTGAGTTGTTTTGTGTTGCGGAGTCTATGGCTCAGGTGCTTGTTTCTCTATATGGAGATTTTTTATTAAAATTATCCCATTATTTCTCTAAATCGATCACTGATGGTTTTGCTGATTGGGTGGAGGTGGAATGAACTTCAGCCTATTTACTAGTTGAAGTTTGC
This sequence comes from Pinus taeda, assembly GCA_000404065.3. Lineage (NCBI taxonomy): Eukaryota > Viridiplantae > Streptophyta > Pinopsida > Pinales > Pinaceae > Pinus > Pinus taeda. The sequence continues at coordinate 89,427 of APFE031055703.1, read as the reverse complement.
TCAACTGTCTTTTCTGTAGATTGGGTTGTATCCTTTTCTGACTCCTTGCTTTTGCTTCCTCCATTCTCTGATTGTTGCTCTGATTTTCTAACTCACTAGTAGACTTCTCTTGGGACTCTACTTCTGAAGCATCTTTAGAATTTTCTCTGGAGCTTCCTTCTAGGCTTACGCTGGGAGTTGGCTCCCTTATTGGTTCAATCAATAATTGGTCTAGTGGGACCTTTAACAATCTCCTTTCTCTATATTGATGAGAGGCTTCAAGATTTTCTTGGTCAAAAAGTAGTGATGACATGTGCTTCACTTCTGCGAATGTCTCTTTTTGTAGGAAGATGTCATCAAATGTGTCTTCCTCGTGACTGAATACCTTCACTTTTACCATGGTAGTGAAGTCTTTGGCAGTGCCATTTGGGTCATAATGGCGACCTAGGAATTTAGGTAATTTCATAGATTGCATGATCTCTGCTTTTTTGAATGCATGGCCTAGATCTTGCAGTGCAAATGCTCCACACTGTAACGGAAATGTAGGCCAAATGGCCTTTTTCGCTTCCTTTAATCCTTTTCTTAGCCCACCCTCTAGTTGTTTGTTAGGCTATCTCTCTAGCCATCAATTTGTCTGGAACATAGTATGGGAGGACATGAGGTGAGGTGATGCTCCCAAAGACCCTGATATATGTGAATGTTTCCTCTCCAAACCATCTGGCCACTGGGAGGATACCTACCTCAGCTTCCTTAGAAAACTTGTTCATAGGCAGCATAACCCCATGACAAATTTTGTAAAAATGCAGGTGAAACTAAGACTCCCACATGTACTTATGATATATATGGATGGGACGTGGATCTTCCACAATGCATTTCCATCCCATGATAGGAAACTTTGAACCAAAACAAATTGCATCCATCACATAGGCACTCATAAAAAATGGAGGGTAAACCCTCGTTGAGACACTCCTTTTCCTCCTATAATCGATTATTTCCTTTGCTAAATTATCAGACAAAATTTGGGCCCAATTTATTATGGTTTCACTTATAATTGTATTTATTAATGGCAGCCATTTTGGGGAAAATGTAGTGCTATCGAGCTTACGAAACATCCTACATAGCATGGCTACTGCAAAGCTATGGGGAGGAGAAATAGATTTAGTGGAGTACATACCCACTTTGTCCTTTTTGATCTTGCCCTCATTACTCGACCAAGTCCGGATGACATCTGCTGGGTCCTCGTTCTCTTTGGCAAACTTCTCAATGATCTGTTTGTTGTAGATGGCTTCTGGCTCTGGTAGGTGGTACATAAGTCGTAGGTTGTCTGGCAAAAGAGATCCCATAATCTCTTGGCTTCTATTCTTAAATTCTCTATCTAAGATATTGGCCTGATCAATAATCCACTTGACCATATTTGTGTAAGGGATTATCTTTGGGCGCACGACTATGTGATGCAAAAATGAGCATGCCGTCTCAAAAATGGTGGCATCTGAAGAAGTACGACCGTGAGTTGTGGCCTTTGTTTCGAGAGGTCTTGGTTGCTCTTCCTCTAATAAATCGTACATGGTTTCCCACATAGAGGTCCCACCTTCTCTGCTTCATGTAGTATCTATGAATAAAGGAGTCATTTATGATTTCTCAGATGCAACTGCCTTGCCCTTCTTTGCCAATGCTCCCAAAGACTCCTCATGTGGATTTTCCCTGAAAATGGAGAAAAATAGCAGCTATCGGATATACAGAGATAAGAATGAACGTAAGCTGGGATAATATAGATAACTTGAAAAGGTGACAAGAAAGGAGTTTTATTTGAACACAAGTGAGAAGATATCATATCACCTTGGATGTTTTTTCATACATAAATGCCATTAACTTTTACTAAATGCCCACTAATGATTCATTATATCTTAGCTTTAATGTTCATTAATGTATGCATCGTAAGTCAAGAAGAAAGCTTCTAGGGTGATGAGCCTTTAAATTGTGAAAATGGTGATTTTGCAATTCACAAAGCAATCTTGCAGATCGCATTATCGCGCTATGTTTGTATGCTTTCCTTATTGTTTCAGCGAGATGCGAGATGAGGGTTGTTTACTATTGTTTCCAAGACATAAGCCATTTGTCAGGTTTTCTTGTGTAAAGCGCTTTTTATTGAGCAACGAACCTAAATGCATGTCTATGACATATCTCAGGAGTGGGTCCAGGTTTCAATCGTAGTTCGCAATCTCGACGGATGGTAAGTTTGCGATGTTCCTTTAAATGTTTGAAATGCGATGCGGTAAGGTAAATTTTGTTATCGCAATTTCGCATCCCGCATTTTTTAAGGTAACTCATTAAGGTGCACCTTCTAAGAATAGTGATATGCAATGCGGGCCTTAGTTTTAATAAAATGCCTTAGGACTTCGTTTATATAAGAAACGTAATAGTTTCAAAGTATTGAAGCACGGAGTCCTCTTTTGATCGCTTTTCGCTAGATTTGGTGGATTAGCAAGGCTTTCAATCACGCTTGATCATGCAATATGTGGGGAAAGGGAGACATTTAATAGTTTTTTGAAAAGGTGTTTGATTGATATCTTGTTCTATTCCAACAATTAATAAAGAAAATGCCTAAATGTTAAACCTATTTTTGGAAAGATTTTTTAAAGGGTCCCCATTTATTAATGTAATATTAACTACTACTATTAACAAATGGGGGGTTTTTGAATAGCACAACAGGCCCATAAAGGACACCTGCCCTTGCTCCTACCATCCCTACCATCCCCGGGTTTTATTTGATGCCCCGTCAAACATAAAATGTAATATTTTTATTATTGATCCATGTTTGGAATTAATCCTTTGTGATTGATAGTTGCCATAATTGTGTTTTCTTTAAAGGAGAGGTGAATTGATACTAAAGGTTGAAACTTGACAACCACCATTCCTTAGTTATGTCCAATGTTTGAAGGTTGGAAATATTTATGTCCCTAGTCTTCGAATGCTCATCCAAGAGGGATTTTATTGTTTTTTCTACCACCTTTGATAACAAATGAGAGTCCTGGAAAACTACCCTATTCCTTGCTAACTAGATCTTTCCACCTACAAATTTGGGTAGAGCTATGCAAATTCTTTGAAAAAGTGGTTTTCCTTTAAAGGAGGCTTTGTATTGCTTGTTTCAGGATTCAAACAACTAAAATACCGATTCTGGCCATATTAGTCGAGAATTAATCCTTGTCAAGACTTTACCCTAGACTTTTGTTTGTAAAATTGCATTCTAGAAAATAAATAAATTAATTAAAAAAAAAAGTTATTAATTGATTCAGCATCAAATTTGCAGAGAGAATGAATAGATGGACCATGGATCCCACATTTTCGAAGATTTCCGCTATCAATTTTTTATTTTATGTGTAAGCATCTAATAGAAAATGTTAATGATTGAAAGGTCGTCTATATTCCAAATATTTGTCGATATGCAAGATTTTGACATGGGAATGGGTAGTTGAGATTCATATCCCAATTTAACCATGTAAATGTATTTTCCCTAACCCTTATATCTTTTCCGAGAGACAATGGAGCACTTATAGCTAGGAATTTATTGACTTCTAGAGATAGGTCGGCTAAATGGGTGGGATAAAGGATAAGTTCCAACCACACCATTTACCTTCTTGGTTCTAGGATGATATGTCAAAAAAATTGAGCTCCTCTAAATGTTTAAGCTAGGATTTAAAACAAAGAAGGAATGGCAGAGTTTCCAAGGGAGTGCTTCTTGTTATACTATCAATTTATACTTTAATTTTCTTCCCATTTTTGGATCTAGGTGGGATTTCCCTATATCACTGGGGCAACTTCCACCGTTAATTTCCATATTTGGTAGCCACATTTGGGGTAATTAATTTGATCTAGGCTCCTTCCCTTATCCCCTACAAGGTATTATTAATATATTACATGATTCCATCAGCTGTAATCATTATATATTAGCCTCCATAATAGCTCCCCCCCATAAACCAAGTTAACGAGGGAAGGGCCTTTAACACCTAGACCATTATGTTTCATAGGAGCTTTGAGCATTTCTCAAGTGATTAGGTGGAATATTTTAGAATTCGTTTTGCCTCCTTTCAATATAAGTTTCAACGATTCTTGGGATATTGAGTTTTGGACTACAAGGGAAAGAGATGCAAAAAATTGAAAAATGGGAAGTGCAAACAAAAAAACTTTTAATAAAACTAGCCTTTCCCCTCCTAGGTTTAGCCGTTCGGCTCCCAATTCAAGAAATTTCACCTTTATTTTATCTATAACAGGATGCCAATTTTGAGTGATAACCTATAATTAATTAGAATTCCCAAATATTTGAAGGATGTCGAATCCTCCTAATAGGAATCTGCAGTTTTGTTTGGATTGTTTCTTTTCTCGCAAAGGAGGCATTCCAATTAAGTATAAGGATTTTTTTTCTTATTTCTTAAACCCCCCTTAAGCCAGAACAAATTGCTCTAGAATTTTGTTAAACCTAGATGTTATTTGTTGGGTGTGGAGCCTGATTGTCTTCTTTATTCAGAGGTATCACCGCATTGGACCCCAGTCCATAATGGGGTGGCAATGTCGCCCGTTTGATCGTCGTCAGGGGGGTTCGAGCCCCCCACTGGTAGGGGTTCGAGGGCAACAACCCTAAAGCTAAAAATAGATGTAAGATTTCCTTGTAAAATATTTTAATTTCGTAGTCAATCTTATCCATTCATTAGGTGGATATTATGACAGTATAAGTTATTTTTAATTTAGGGTTTTTTGCCCTAGAAGGCAAACCATCGCTATTTATGAGGGAATTGTATTGCGGCTATGTATATGTGTGTATTCTGAGCAAGAAAGAGAGAGGAGACTGTGTGAGAGTGAAGAGGAAATTACAACGGATTTACTGTAGGTTGTATCTCTTCATTTTGTAAAGTAATATAAGGAAGGACTAGTTGTTTCTCCATGGACATAACCCAAATTGGGTGAAACAAGTATATTTGTGTCTCTCTTGTTTCATGTGTTTTCTGTGTTTGTGTTTCTATAATATTTTATGTGTTCCATTGCTCTGTAATATTAATTTTTAACAATTGATATTAGAGTTGAAAGCCTATTTGGCTTATAAACTCTCAAGAGAGAAGGATTCCTGGTTTGAGTGGGAGCAATGGTTGAAGATGGTAGGTTTAGGGTCAAGAAATTTAACGGCCAAAACTACCAGTTGTGGAAGATGTAGATGGAAGGTTATTTATATCATAAATATATGTACCTACCATTGAGTGGAAAGACGGGGAAGTTGACAAGTATGACATACAAAGAATGGGAGATTCTCGACAAAAAGGCACTTGGAACAATATATTTGTGCCTGGCAGCGTACGTAGTCTTTAATATTTCAAAGGAAACAACAACATAGTGCTTAATGACAGCATTGGCCAAACTATATTAAAAGCGCTCAGCCTCAAATAAGGTATTTCTTATGAAGTGTTTATTTAATATGAAAATGTCAAAAGGTGGATTTGTTGTTGATCATTTAAACGAATTTAATACGGTTACCAGACAATTAAGTTCTATAAGGGTAAATTTTGATGATGAAGTTAGGGCTTTATTATTTTTGTGCTCATTGCGAGAAAGTTGGAATGGTTTAGTTATGGCCATTAGTAACTATGTCTCTAGATCTAGTACTTTAAAGTTTGATGATGTTGTCAGTGCAATCCTTAGCGACGAAATGCGACGAAAAAGCTCTGGTGAGACATTAGGTAATGCTTTGACTGCAAAGACTAAGGGAAGAAAAATGGAAAGAGGAAAGAGCATAGGATATCACAGTAAGCCAAGGAAAGGTAGATCCAAGTCTAGATCAAGGATAGTATACTGGAAATGCGGGAAGAAAGGATACATCAAGAAAGACTATAAGTCTCGAAAGGGAAAAGAAGGAAACGCACAACAAGAAAACAATCATGAAGCGAATGTGACAGGTGATGTGTTACAAGATGTTTTGATTCTTTCATTAGAAAATATTATTGATGCCTGGATGGTAGGTTCAGGGGCCTCATCCCATGCCACACCTGATAAGAAACATTTTCATGATTATGTTCAAGGAGATTTTGGACAAGTTCATTTGGGTGATGATAAACCCTGTAAAATCATTGGAATGGGTAAAGTTTTCATAAAAAAATAGAATGGAAACCAATGGCTATTGAAGGAAGTAAGGCATGTTCCAGATGTGAAGAAAAATCTAATTTCAACAGGGAAGTTAGGAGGTGAAGGTTGTGTAACTACTTTTACACATAAACCTAGAAGGTCACTAAAGGATCCCTCATAATATCAAAAGGAGAAAAGGTTGGTACATTCTATTTATGCAATGGTATTTCTAATTATGTTAACACTTTAAGCTCCACATGAGCATATACAACATCGTGGCATCATAGGCTTGGGCACATGAGTGAGAAGGGGATCGAGATTCTCCACTCAAGAAATTTTTTGCCAGGCTTGAAGCATGTTGATTTAGATTTCTGTGAGAATTGTGTGTATGGAAAATAGAAGAGAGTCAAGTTTTTCAGAGTTGGGAAAGAAAAGAAGAGTGAAAAAATAGAGCTTGTGCATATAGATGTATGGGGACCTACTCAGGTATCATCTATCGGTGGCTCTCGCTATTATGTTACTTTTATTCATGATGCAACCAAAAAAACTGGATTTATTGTATTCGAAATAAATTTGATGTATTTGATACTTTCAAGAAATGGAAAGCTTTGGTTGAGAATGAGGCAGGAAAGAAGTTGAAGTGTCTCAGATCAGATAATGGAGGTGAATATTGTAAAAAAGAGTTTGATAAGTATTGTTCAAAGTACAAAATTCGCAGAGAGAAAACAGATCTAGGAACACCATAGGAAAATGGTGTGTCAGAAAGGAGGAATAAAACAATCATGGAGCATGCAAGTTGAATGAGATTACATGCAGGATTGTCTTTACAATTTTGGGTAGATGTTGTTTGTATTGTTGTTTATATAATAAATATATGGCCTTCAAGTTCCTTGGATGGTGGTATTCCAGAGGAGGCATGGACAGGTAAAAAGGTAAACTACTCATTTTTAAATGCTTTCGGATGTGAAGCCTCTATCCACATTAATAAAGAAAATAGAACAAATCTTGAGGCATAATCAAAGAAATGTACCTTTATTGGATATGTTGTTAGTGATTTTGGTTATCACTTTTATGATTATGAAAATCACAAATCATTAGGAGTAGAGATGTCATATTCAATGAAAGGGTATTGTATAAGGATCAAATGCAGGAAAATAGGAAAAAGAAAATAGAGAATACATAGTGGTTGATGACATACAGAAAAAGTAAAGGTGTTTGAAAATCATAATTATCAATAGCGAGAACAGCAACAACAACATGCACCTCAAACACCTGAAAGTGGTGTTAGAAGGTCTACCGGGATAAGTAGACCCCCTAAAAGATACTCTCCTTCATTATATTATGTATTGTTGACTGATTCTGATGAACCATAATGTTATGAAGAAGCAATGCATGTGGAAACCAGGAAGAAATGGGAGCTAGCCATGAAAGAAGAGATGGAATCCTTGGTACATAACTAGACTCGGGACTTAGTCAGGTTGCCTGCAGGTAAAACAACATTGCATAATAAATGGGTTTACAGGTTGAAGGAAGAATATGGAGGTAGAAAAGGTATAAAGCTAGACTTGCAGTGAAGGGGTTTGCACAGAATAAAGGTATAGACTTTGATGAAATATTTTATCCTATTGTTAAAATGACTTCAATCATAACTATTTTATGTCTAGTAGTAGCAGAAGATTTTCATCTTAAGCAATTAGATGTAAAGACAACCTTTCTTCATGGGGATTTGGAGGAAGAGATCTATATGCAACAGCCACAAGGATATGAGGTCAAAGAGAAGGAGAAACTAGTGTGCAAGTTGAAGGAGAGCTTGTATGGCTTCAAACAAGCTCCAAGGCAGTGGTATCTAAAATTTGACAGGTTTATGTCTGAACAAGGTTATACTAGATGTCACTATGATCATTATGTTTATCTAAAAAGGAAAAATGTTGGCATTTATATTATATTGTTGCAAGGTCTAACATACAGGAAATAAATGTGCTCAAAGAAAATTTGGCAAATTCATTTGCAATGAAGGATTTGGGTGCTGCAAAACAAATCCTTGGTATGTGAATAACTAGAGACACGAAAAATCGCAAATTAACATTGTCTCAAAGTGAGTACATACAAAAGGTGTTGGAAATATTTAATATGTAGAATGCAAAACCAGTAACTACACCTTTGGTTAGTCATTTCAAAATAAGTAAGGAGATATCTCCCAAGACTCAGGAAGAGATGGATTATATGTCTAAAGTTCCATATGCATCAACAATTGGAAGTTTAATGTATGCAATCCTCTACACAAGGTCTAATATTACACATGCAATGGGAGTTGTAAGCAGGTACATGAAAAATCCAAGAAAAGAACATTGGATGGCACTGAAGTGGATTCTCAGGTATTTGAGAGGTACCACAAATCAAGCATTATGCTTTGGTGGTTCAAACATTTCTCTACAAGGATATATTGATGTAGATGTCGCAGGTGATAGAGATAATAGGAGAAGCACCACAGGGTATGTGTTTAATGTAGGTGGAACAATTGTGAATTGGTTTCAAAAATGCAAAGTGTTGTTGCACTTTCAACAACAGAAGCAGAGTATGTTGCTTCTACATAGGCTAGTAAAGAAATGATTTGGTTGAAAAGGTTTATAGATGAATTGGGTAAGAAGCAGGAGATGGGCAGGTTATATAGTGACAACTAGAGTGCCATTTATCTTGCAAAGAACTCAACATTTCATTCCAAGACTAAACATATACGACTCAAGTACCATTTCATATGATCAGTGTTGGAAGATGGACAATTGAAGCTGGAAAAAGATACACACTAGTCATAATCCTGCAAATATGTTAACAAAAATTGTAGCCAGGGAGAAATTGATATTCTTCTCGGTTTCAATTGGTCTTCAAGTATTATGATGAATATGAGAAACAACTAGGACCAAAGTGGAAGCATTGTCCAACAAATGAAGCAGAGATGGAGTTTCTATAATCAGTCTCCAAGTGGGAGATTATTGGGTGTAGAGCCTGATTATCTTCTTTATTTGGAGGTATCTCTGCATGGGACCCTAGTTCGTAACGAGGCGAAAATGCTGCCCATTTGATCACCATCAGGGGGGTCTGAGACCCCTCGCCCCCCTCGGCAGGGGTTCGGCGGTAGCGCCCCCAAAACTAAAAATAGATGTAAAATTTCCTTGTAAAATATTGTAATTTCATAGTCAATCTGAGTTGTTCATTAGGTGGATGATCTTATGGTAGAAGTTATGTTTAATTTAGTGTTATTTTCCCTAGAAGGAAACCCCTCGCTATATATGAGGGAATTGTATTGTGGTTATGTATATATGTGTATTCTAAGCAAGAAAGAGATAGGACACTGTATGAGAGTGATGAGGAAATTACAATGGATTTGTTGTAGGTTGTATCTCTTCATTTTGCTGGATAATATAAGGAAGGACTGGTTGTTTCTTCGTGGACATAGCCCAAATTGGGTGAAACATGTATATCAATGTCTCTCTTATTTTATGTTTTTTTATGTATTTGTGTTTCTGCAATATTTTATGTGTTCTATTTCTCTGTAATATATGTATATATATTTTTAACATTATTATAGATGAAGCTCCCCCTAGCATAAGTGTATCATCTACAACCTAGGTGTGGTTTACCTCCTTAACACCTATAACTATTTTGATTTACGAAAGAAAACCAGTTCTTCTTTCATATTCCATTTTTCGACCTAAGGAGTCTCCCAACTAAATGCATAGGAGTGGGGGTAAGGGGGGGATTTGGAAAAGGGCTCAAGAAACTTTGAAAAATCTAGCTAAGCGCCAATTTACGAATGGCGAGATCCAAGGGGAGTTGATGCAAGTTGAGATCCAAGTTGTGAACTCTACATTGAAACAAATTTGGTGCAAAACATCAAGGAGGAAATTGTGTCTAACTCTCTCAAATCCATTTGTCATGTCTAGTTTGATGATCGTTCCTTTTTCCCCTCTCAACTTGCTTGAATGGATTTCCTCTTGATCTAAAATAATATTATCTATGATTTCCTTTTATGAATGAATCCTCCTTGATTTTATGAGATTAACATAGGAAGGAGAGGTTTTATTTAATTGTAATTATTATTTTTATTATCTTGTAGGAGACATTGCATAAAGAGGTGGGCCAAAATCTATCAAAAGTGGAGGGGTTGATTTATTGGAATCAAAGCAAGAAAGTTTGAGTTTATCCTCGAATTTTTTATAATTTCTGGACATGTGATAGAATTATTATCACATCCTTCTTGATGATGTGCCAACAATACTTAAATAAGTAAGCCAAGAATCCATCTGGTTCGAGAGCTTTATTAGATTCAAATGAATTCAAAGCCTCCAAAACTTCCTTCTTAGTGATTGGCTGAGTCAATTTTTCATTATCTTCTTGGGTTAATAGATTTGGGATATGCTCTAGCATATTGTCCCTTGCCTCTTCCCTCCATGACATCTATTCTTGATATAAATTGGCAAAGTGTTTTATGATTGCCTCTTTTATTTGTGAATAAGTTTTCAAGGTTTCCCCATTGGTGGTGGAAATGTTTCTAGCATTATTCCTTCAAACTCACTACTTTACTTGTTTGTGAAAAAACAACGTACTTCTATCGACTTATTTTAGCCCTATACTTCTAGATTTAAGTTTTGACATTTCTTAATTCATTTTATAGATTTTTTGGGAAGGATTTTTCCTCTAGTAACATACTATGGGTGACCATTCACGAATCCATAACTTCTTGTATCTCTTTTAGTTGATATTTAAAGAGTGGAATGATTCCTTGATTTTTTCCTGCACTTCCTTTACCCATATTTTGAGAGACCTCTTTACCTTGTTTATCTTCTATTTCTAGATATAAATCAATGAGTGTAACAACCCCTGGTTGATTTTCCATGTAAGTAAAAAATAAGACCAAGGTCATGGGACACATATTCCAAGCTAAATGGTGAGTAAATATTATCGTGGCCATCACTTGTGGTTTAATAATGGCTATGGAAATTGGCAAAAACCTTGGAAAAGGAAAAGAGGCAATGAATAGAATCTAATTAAGGAAATAAAGGAAAATAGGAGAAAATGAAGGTGAAGAGACACAAATGTGCACGCAAGAGAAATTAGAGAGAAAATGAAGGAAAATGAAAGAAAAAGGAAAATGAAAGGAAGAGACTAGACATCAATGATAAAAAGGCACCTGAGAAACAACTGACATCTTTTGCTCATCTTTTGATTAGAATTAGCAAAGGGGAGAGAACAAGCACTTGGACAAGCAAGAAAGGAAAGTCAAGGTGCATAAGAGGAAGTTTGGATAGTGACAAGTAAGGATAGAATTTAGTTGTGGATTATAGGTAATAGTGTGCATGTGAGATTTAGCATGTCGAGATTCAAATGCATGGTGCATGCATTAGTTATTTGTTTATGTTTTCTACATTGGCATGGGATTTTCCTAGATTAACAGTGGTTTCAGCCTTGCCTTGCCATTTTATGGATACCCATAATGTAGTGGGTTCTCTGTTTCGATTTCTGATTGGTTCTCAAGCTCCCTATGGTTGTGGGTTGGGATAGAATCTCTGGAGCCTTGGAACAACTTGGGTTCTTGGGAAGATGTGGGTTGATATGGGAGATCTTTGGAGCCCTGTAACAACTTGGGTTCCCTGAAGGCTGTGGGTTGAGATAGAATCCTTGGAGCCCTCGATAGCTTAGAAAGAAACCAGTCTGGATGGTATTAGTGATTTATATACCAGTTAGGTGAAATCACTGTGGTTGAGGGTTGAGGTGGTTTAGTCTCTAGAAGCCATGGTTTCTTCTATTTTGATTTAACCCGTATGATCCCACATTCATGCTTGGAATATGGTGTGGGGGTGATTGGATGAAAGAGAGTTTTGGTTCAACCAATCTATGGTTGGGTGGTACATGGAAGTCCCTGACTTGGTTGGTATTTTCTGATGTTAATAAGAGTTATTTTCCTATTGTGATCTATGAACACTTGCACTAATTATCATGTTGATCTTATGGTTGATTTTTCATGGTTTATATTTTGGTTAGATGTTAGTTATGTGCATGGCTATATTATGTGCTCTAGCTATGGCTCTTGTTCATGATTTAATAAGTTATCGAATGGTTAATGAATGCATGGGATAACAAGTGTTGTTGCAACTACTTGAGAGGGAATTGGACCTTCTTGATGAATCTCTGATGAAGTTCATAAGTTTATGATGAGATATGCATTTAGGACATGTAGCTTCTATGTTTATCATATTTTTGACGAAATGGATATCATGCATTAGGCATGTCTAGGTAAAGAACTTGCTCAAGTTTTGAATGGTTGGCACCGTTGTCATCTTAGTTATGTTTTCAGAAAGTCATAGGCAGTTCTGGGTAGTGGTCTAGAGGCTAGCCTGAAAAAAGTGGCATAGATCTCGCCACCGCAAGCACAATACTAGGAAATTTTGATCATAATAGCATGCAGGAAGGCTTATGGTTGTGGTTGGAACCTCATAATTGCATGCACTTTGTGTCAAGGGTGTGGTTGGGAGGTGAAGCTAGTGAAAAAGTAGTTCCAACTTAGGCTATGGTCATCAGAGGTTGTGGACTGACTTATGGGTGATCTAGTGCTCCTGAGAGGTATCAATAAGTTTTCGGTTTGTAGGCCCCACTTCCATAACTGGAACTTTGAGGTCGGGCCATGTCATAGTATCACTCATGATCTAAAATTCGATCATCCTCCGACACTTTGGAATTTTTGAAATTTTGGGTCTTCAAATGTTAACTTAATTTGTAACTTGTTAAAGTGTGAATAGTTAATTTTAAACGAACTTAAAGATGAAAAAAAAATCATATGAAATCCAACATAGTAAAAATGAATAAGGGAACAACCAAGTGATAACAGAGCTCATCTAATGTGGACTACATCTCTGGGCCCTGCTTCAATGTGTAGGGAGATTTATTAATCTCAACAATAAAAAGAGTACATTACAAATCTTTGATATAGAGTAAACATCTTATGATCACCATTATTGCAGCAAGATTGTTGCAACTCCTGGAGCTACCAACTTTACTTCATTAACCCAGGGTTTGTACAAACTTAGAGGTGGCAGTGTTGTATACACAAATAGATGCAATGGGTCCACTCTTTTGTCACTATTGAGCTGGGCGATATGCCACTAGGGTTTCTCAAACCATCCTTCTATTGATTTAGAAGAAGTTTGATTACCAATTGAGAAAGGATAATTTTACCCTAATTGAGAAAATTGAAATGCTACCTACTGCAGTAAAGAAAGAATGAAATAGATGCTTAAAACACACCACTCATCTAGCTATTTGTTAAGATACCTTTCTTCTTCAGAAGAATTCTAAGCTAACACATGTGAAACCCTAACTAGCTTAAGCATGCAATCTGATCCAATCAAACACTTAACTATTGTGCATATGAATAAGCATAACAACCTTTTTCTTTTTGTCTTTTTGTAAAAACATGAATGCTAATTCTTCTTGATTGTATGGCAGGGGGTTTAGGTGTGGAGAGAGATCGTTGTGATGGGTTAGATGGCTTGGGAGGCAAGCAGGGGTCTTCTCCTACCTTTCGTGATACATTTCTTGCAAATCAGCCTTTAAACAGGCCACTACAGGTCATCCTACAGGATGTCCTAATTCACCTACAAGATCCCTTGTATTCCTACAGGAACAGGCCGAAAGCATGACAAGTGATTTGGGTAGTGGTATAAGGCTTAGGGAAGGTGAGTGATGGATGGAATAAGGCAAGGAAGTGGTTAGGACTCCCTCATAACTCAAACCAAAGTTGTATGATGGTTGGATTTGCTCAACAAGCATGGCAAGTTGTCCTTATGAAATGATAACTCGGATTATGGACTTAGTGGCTTTTGGCGATCATGGATGGTGAGGTTAGGTTGAGGCCGCTGATATGAGGTCTTCCTACACTATTGAAACTCCTGCAATAGACACATCATTGTTGGCATTTACCCATAAACATGTCAAAACAAGAAAGGTTTCCAACAACATAAGAAAACAGAATTTCATCATTCATTTTCCTAGTTCATGCATGGAAATACTTGCACCTATTCTGAACACACCATGAAATCTAATACAAATCCTAAGATATAAGAAATGACAACTGCAATCTATCTTTGAAAAATGAAAGATGTTGACCTAAGTAACAGAAAAACCCTAAATTTCATAAGAAACTAGAATTCTGTCTTTTTGGGTTGAATGAGAGTTTTCCCTCAAGCCATGGTCCCTGAAGGGAGGACTGAGGCAAGATCCACCCATTATTAGCCTTTTTGGTATTTATTTATCTTTTTAAATGTATTGTTAAAGCTATGCACAAATGGAAGCAATCTAATTAAATTCACCAATACTTGTAATGTAACAATGCCAAAATCAATTCAACAAGTAATCTATGAAATAACCTAAGCATACAAGTACAGTAAGAGGAACCTCTACTGCTAGGGTTGGGCCCTAACCCAAGAGCTTCAGCCCTTTGATTCAACTCAGTGTTGGATCAAGGGAATGCTCATCTTCATTAACATATCAAAAAATACATAACAATGTTTTGTCACAATCCTTCAACTCGAAAGTGCTTAGTTATCTTGCATAAAAAAAATCTGAATCCTAATGAGGCTCTAGGCCTCCTTATTTATACAACTGAAGTTTCCAACAACTTCCTTAAATCTAATGAGGCTTGGCTCCCAATCTCAAGATAAACTGGTTCTTAACTATCACTGGCTCGATTGCCAATGATCCTCACGACTCGGTTGGCTGCAACTCTGAGCTAGTGTGATTTGATTGAGGGATCTTTGAATGAGTGAGGATTTAATGAGGAAGATCCATCTCCTATAATCTCTCCTTATTGTCTCATTCGAGTTCCTACACCTTAATTAGCCATAATTTGCCATAATTTGCTCCCAAAAACCTACAATCAATGCACATTAGACCACTAGACATAACATCTTACTTTTACTCGTCTCATTAAGCAAAATATAATTAAAACACGTAAGGAATTATGATAAGAGTTGATTTTAGTAAGCTTGGAGGTGTATTAATGTCCATATATTTACCCAATGATGAGCCTCATCAATGTCCTTCTGGAGTAGCAGCGTTTCTCCTTCAAAGAAATGTTCTCCTTCAGAGAACTCTCACTCTCAAGTTGACTCCCTTTAGCAAATAGATGATGGCGCGAAAAGAAAAGGACTCTCTTAGTGAATGTGACAACAAGTCCTTGTACTCATTATGAGATAAAAAGGCACAAATCCAACTACTTCATAATGAAGTGTCGAAATTGTCTTTTCCCACAATCAGACTAAGAATAGACTAAAATTTATTACTCTGATAAAGAGAAATATGTTGCAAATATGTCTAAAACACCCAAAAACCCCTGTGTACGCTCTTCTTAGAATCAAAAAGGTTGAAAAATGATCAAGTTAGGCCACCTCCATTTCTCAACTATTTGTCCTACAAAATGACAAAATTGGCTAACCAAGCAACGAAACTCTTCCTTTGGAAAGTCAGCTGATGAAAAATTTGTGTGTTGTCAGTGTTCATTCCATTGTGATTGGTGCAAATTATCGAATAAATAAACACGCCAATAAGAGTCATGCTCATGTTCCTCCGGCCTCGGGTCATATGGTTATCAATGTGACAGGGGGTTTGGCGCGACAGGGTGCCACGCACCCAACCCCACCTAAATCCTCCACCAATGTTCCTATGGTGGTCATCAAACCTTGGGTTGAGCATGGGCCAAGTGCCACACGACCCACCCTCTCCTTTGTAGCACTTCGTTTCAAGTTGACATATGTGACTAAGGTTGGGGCCACGTGCCCCGCTCCTTCACCCTTTGTTCGGTTGTATAGGTGCCCATGAGACCTCAGACTGGGGCCTCCTGCCCACCCCTCTCCACTCTACATGTGGGCATATGTAACGTCATGTAACTTGGGGTTGGGGCCACATGCCCTACCCCTTCCTCCAACCATAAAATAGTTACAATTTAAATAAAAATTTGCCCACCATATTTAATAAGAAACATTGGTGGCTCAACGGTTTGACTATTAGTTGTTGAACGTGAGGTCATGGGTTCAATTACAACATAGTCCTATGAGTCAACCCATTCAAATTTTGGCATGAATCCCAAGGGCCATGTGGTGCCCTCCCATTGGTCCATGTGGTGCCTCTCAATTGGTCCACCTCAAAAACTCACCAACCAATGAAATTGTGCCATTTGTCCCCGTGTGATCATGCCATCTGTCAACACGTGATTGGTCCATATTTCTGTCATACTTGTACAAACACCTACTAACATTAGTTCCACTTCACTTGTATGGCCTCCCTAGTCAACAACCCATTCAACCCTGCAAGTTGACTTTTAGCTGTTTGCCAAAAACTTCAGAACGCAATAACTTTCACATACCATCTCGGATTGAGGTGATTCAAGTGTCATTGGAATCATAATGACAAAATCTATTATTTGGCATTGGTTTCGGGTGACTTTGAACACTTTGATTTGTTAGCATATTTTTTATCTCCTAGATCATTCCTCACCATTGGACACTTTTGGACCACCGAAAGTCTGTTTTTACTCAGCAAATAAGTGAGGGTACAACTCCGTCACTTTTTGAATCTCAATCCACCTTGCTTTACTTGGATTGATACCTTTGAGCCCCACTGAAAGGTACTCCACATTGCCTCTATGTGAAGTCCTTATCCTCCTATCAAGAATTGAATCTTCCTGCAACTCAACTAAATATTCAATAGATGGAATCTGAACATTCTCTTCATGATCATCAATCATTGGAGAACCATACAATCTTAAGTTTACCACATTCACAACAAAAAAAATTTGCTTATAAAGTGGAAAATCTAATTGGAAAATGTTGTTACCAATCTTCTCCCAAAATTTTGAAAGGACCATATATGATTGGCTTGAGCTTTTTACCTTCATCTTGAAGTCTTTCCTTGTTGATATGCAATCAAACTTGATCTCCCACTTGGAAATCATGATCAAATCGATGCTTGTCATGCCTTGCTTTATACTTTTCTTTGTTTTTCTCAAGTTGGTCTTGCACTCTTTGATGCACTAACTAAATTTGTTCATGAAATGCTTGGCTTTGTCCACATCACTATGTCCATCTACTACAATACCTTTACCAAAGATAAAATCCAAAGGAGACATTGGAAATTAGCCCAAACAAGCTTCAAATGGAGATACGTGCATAGATGAGTGCTTGGCACAATTGTAGGCATGTAATACAAATGTTCATCCCATAGTTTAGGATACTTACCACAATATCCATGAAGGAGATACATATTCTTTTACAAGATGTAATAAATTCGACTCTCAAATTCCCATACAAATTGACTCAGCAACAAGCTACAATAACATAAAATGACAAAGAAAACATTACTGCATATAAGTGATTTATTCATAACATCTCTTTTAAAAAATACCCAACTATGGGGATATGCAACATGTGGAATACAAAATAAATGCAGTGTTTAACTAAACAAATAGTCCAACCATTTCTTACCCAACCAAGCTAGGGAGTTTTCTTTTTGCATTTCACTTTCATTTGGTGTTGCTTCAGGGATGAGTACAACATGCCTACCACTTTATTCTGACTTTTGTTCCTCATGTGATTTCATAACCAATTTGTCCCTCTTTGGATGATGACGTGGATGCAGCTTCCAACATTTCTTGATCCAGTTCCCACTTATATTCTAATGAGTACAAAAGTTTTTGTGAGCATTTCTTGGCAAAAATGTCTTTGAACTTGGAAGAGGAACTTCCTTCCTGGTCGCTCTTCTAATTGACATATTCACTTTCTCGACCATTGCTTTCCTTTTTTTTGAACTTGGCTACACAATGGTTAGGTGCATGACAAAAAGTACAAGGAAACACATTCCACAAAATTTTATTCAAATCATCATGTTGCTTATATTCATAGAAAGATTTTGAATAATCAGATCATTTATACCTTTTATGATTGTCCTTTGGATTATGAGTCTCGCGAGGATAAATTGATTCACGAGGATAACTTGACTTAGTTCTTCCTTTGGAGTGCTTATCTCTCTTTGGATATGTTTTTCCATCAATGTCATCATCATGATATGATACTCCTTCAACTTGCAGGAGTTATTTCTTCACGAATTTCACACTTGAAGAATTCCTTGACTTTGCAGTTTTAGAGCATTCTCCAACTTATTCTCAAACATATCCCAATGCTTCATGTTGAGGTTGTATTCTCACCTCAATACGATTAATGATACCATGGCTATGAATTACAATACCCTTACCATTGTATCCCATTTTGGTCAACAATTTCATACCAATACCCTTGGTATGTTTCTCAAATGATGCAAAAGAAGCATTATCATTGTTAAGAGAATGAATTGAACATGAAGTATATTTTACCCCCTTTTCTTCTTGCGGCTCTTGGTCCTCTTCCTGAAGCTTATCCATCTCCTCCTTCTTCTGTTTCGTAGACAATGGTAGATGAAGATTCAAGAAAACCACTTTTGTGACTTAACATACAAGTAGTGTTCTTCAACTGAAAAAGGGTACAAACATCAGTCATCCCATGACCACAAACTTGTCAAGTCTTGGGGGAAGCTTCAATAGTTGAACATTCCCCATTTTGCTCTTCAATCACATTTTGCAACATCAAACACAACTTCTTCTTCTCATCTTTAGTTGCTTCAAGCAATCTTCTTAGTTCCATGTTCTCCATTTGAAGAGAGGAATTCATCTCCTCCAGTTCAAGGAGCCTTGCATGTTGCAAAATACTTCCCATGCTTGCAATATGGTCAAAACTTGCTCTAATACCAGTTATATGAAATTTGATCGTCCAAGTTAACTTAGTTTGTAACTTGTTCAATTATGAATAGTTAATTTTAAACTAACTTAAAGATGAAACAAAATCAAATGAGATCCAGCATGGTAAAAATGAAGAAGGGAACAAACAAGTAATAACATAGTTTATCTAGTGTGGACTACGTCTTTGGGACCTACTCCAATGGCTAGGCCGCTTTATTGATCTCAACAACAAAAATAGTACATTACAAATATTTGACTCAGAGAGTAAACCTCCTTCTGGAGTGGTGTTTTTTCTCCTTCAAAGAACTCTCACTCTCAAGTTGACTCCCTTTAGCAAAGAGATCATGGTGCCAAAAGAAAAGGACTCTCTCACTGAATGTGGCAACAGGTCCTCGTACTCATTCTGAGATCAAAAAGCACAAATCCAACTACTTCACAATGAAGTGTCGAAATGGTATTTTCCCACAATAATACTAATAATAAACTAAAATTGACTACTCTAATGAAGAAACAGATGTTGCATATGCATCAAGAACACCCAAAACTCGTATGTAGGCTCTCCTTGGGCTCAAAAAGGCTGAAAAATGACCAAGTTAGGCCTCTTCCTCCATTTCTTTGTTATATATCCTACAAAATGACAAAATTGACTAAGTAGGAAATGAAACTCCTCTTTGGAAAGTCTACATGCGACAAATTCACATGTTTTTGGCGTTGATTCCTTCATGATTGATCCAATTTTTTGAATAAATAAGAATGCCATTAAGCATCACGCTTGTGTTCCTCCACCCTTGGGTCATATGGTTATCAATGTGGCTGGGGGTTAGGCGCGATAGGGTGCCATGTGCCTGCCCCTGCCTGAATCCTCTGCCAACGATCTAGTGGTGATCATAAAACCTTGGGTTGGGTGTGGACCAGGTGCCACATGACCCACCCTCTCCTCCATAGCACTCAATTCCACGTTTACATATGTGACCAAGGTTAGGGCCACGTGCTCTGCCCCCTTTTCCCTCGACTCTGGTTGTATGGGTGCCCACGAGACCTAGGGTTGGGGCCTCCCACCCACCCCTCTCCACTCCACCTACGGGCATATGTAATTTTGTTTAACCAAGAGTTGGGGCCACATGCCCTGCCCCCTCTACCAACCATAAAACAGTTACAATTTGAATAAAAATTCACCCGCCATTTTTAATAAGAAACTTTGGTGGCCTAACAGTTCCACGATGGGTTGTTGAATGTGACGTCGTGGGTCTAATTCTAGTGGAGTCTTAAAGGTCGAACCATTAAAATTTTGGAATGAATCCCCAAGTGCCACGTGGAGTCCTCCCATTGGGCCACATGGTGCCTCTCTAGTGGTCCACCTCAAAAACTTACCAACCAATGAAATTGTGCCATTTGTCCCCATATGGTCATGCCACATGTTAGCACATGATTGGTCCATCTGACCATCATACCTGCATAGTTACCTGCTGACATCAACTCCACATCACTTGTACGACCTTCCCAGTCATCAGTCTAGTCAACCCTACAAGTTGACTTTTTAGTTATTTTCCAAAAACTTCATAATACAACAACTTTCACATGCGATGTCAAATTGAGGAAATTCAAGTGTTATTGGAATCATAACAAAGAGATCTACGATTTAGCACTAGTTTTGAGTGCTTCCGAACACTTTTATTTTGAGCATATTTTTAATCCCCTAGATCAAATTATCATATGTTTACCCTAGAGAGCTTGTGAAAGTGAGTAAATGTGGGAGGAGTGGTCACAAGGTGGTATCAGAGCGAGGTTGCAACACTGTACCTTGAGGCAAAATCAGATCATCATACAAGTTTATATGTTTGTGCATGTAGACATGATGGTTAATGGTTGTTATGTGCATCATGGTCATATGCATGTCTGTCATTTTATTATTGTTGTGGTTACATTCATGATAGATGGTAGTTAATTAGTGTGGTCATATGCACATGCATCGATTAGTTATGTCTATAGTTGACTTGTTGTTATATGCATTGCGGTAAAATGCATGATGCTATTGTCATTGCGGTTAAGTTCTTGATATTATTATGTATCATGTTGAGGTTGAGTTGTGCAGATGTGATAGCCTCCCCTTAGATACAGTGAGGTATGAATTTGATTATGTCTTCTATTTGGTTTATCTAACATGGTATGTTGCAGGAGAATAGAAGACCAGAGTTGAAGAGCATAATAGTTGAGTATAGATCAGATGACTCTCTAAACAGGCCAGAAGAGACAATGGTAGGATGGGAGAGATCAGTTGGGTAGTAGGGAGAAATACATTCTCCTGGTTTGGTAGATGGATTGAGAAGTCTGAAGGCAGAAATTGTGAGTTGCAAGGAAAACAATGAGTTCTTGATTGAAGCACAAGAAATACTTACAAGGGCACAATAAAAGCAAGCTAAGGGTAATGTAGTGATTCTTCAAAGCCTTTCATATTTGCGGAAGTAGGGATAGCTGGGAATCAGTCATGAGGATCAGTAGGAGGAAAAGACTAATGGGGCATATGGTAGTAGGTCTTAGAGAAGACACAAGATGGATAGAGATGATACAGTCAAAGGTGGCAGATCCTTACATACACCTACCTGGAGGGCTAGCATTCATGGATTTTATTCCATCTCTAATTCTCAGAGACATCATCACCATTATCACATTCATTTCAAGGAAGACAAGCCTCCTACTTTTGATGGTGAGTTGACTATGTTAGAAGATGCAAAAGCATCGCTGCATGAGATGAGTTTGAAAGACTCTTCAAGAAGAAGTATATGTATGAAAGATGATACAATGAAAGGTCCAAGGACTTCTATGAGTTGAGGATGGGTTCTATGACAGATGATGAGTACACGAGTAGGAGTTGTTGAGGTATGTGCCTTATCTTAAGGATGAGAAAGCGAAGATTCAAAGGTTCGTATGTGGGTTGCTAGTAGCATTAAAAGATTGGATTGAGTATGATGAGCCTCAGTCATTGGAGGTAGTCATCAAGAAGTTGAAGCATTGTTAGGAGCAGTCAAAATGTAAGCTTGAGTTCAAGTGTGATTGGAAAGGGAATGAAAAGACTAAAGGGAAATGGCCTAAGAAGTGAGGAAGACCTCAAGATATAGGTGATAAGGAAAATGTGGCCATGTTTAAGAAGTTCCATGTAGTTGAGAGAGGACACAGATCTTAACCTGTGGAGTAGCAAAATAAAATCAATGGTAGAGAACCATTGTAGTGTTGAATCTATGGTGGATATCATCGTAGGAAGGATTTCCCTTTGTATCAGAGTGGCGCAGCGGGATCATGACAGGCCTCAAATTTATAGTTTGTACGAGGCGCAGATAGTTGGGGTTGTAGGTCAGAGCATTCCCTGGATCTATGCAGCAATTGATAACATGCAAGCAAATAATCAGGCATCCATCATAGAGGTGGAAGTGGAACCAAGGAGAGAGTTCCAGGAAAAGCCTCAATTCATTCTATAGCGAAATGAGCTCATGCTTCGAAATCAAGTAATAAAGCAAAGCAAAGTGCATGGAATCACTTTGGGACCGAGGAAGCTACATGGTAGATGATTTATCAGATGCATACATAACAACTAGTTTTTAGTTATGGTTGGGTTCGTCAAGGGAATTGGAGACCCTTGAGAGATGATATGTGCAGGTGTTCAATTGTAGGGCAGTCTGTCGGGTAACAGGGCAAGGTAACTAATATATTGTTATATTTATTTATGCACTAACAATTTTATGTTTATGGAAGTATGATGCAGGGAATTGCATGGCAAAGTAGACTGCCATAGATCTTGAAGAAGGCTCAGGTTGAGATTTTCCTTGGAATCACTAGGAACCATGGTGGTTAAGTCATGGTGTATGTTGAAAGTTTTTTGCTTTCGATGTTTTGTGATTTTTTTTAGCTTGATTTGTAGTTTTGATTTTCTGGTGCATGGCCATGCCACTTTGTTTGTGGCGTTGTATTGCTATTAGTTTTCCATGGTTTTCTTCTTGTTTGCTTCTTATTCTTGCCTTTTATGTTTTGAGGATCTTGTGAATTGGTTGAGGAAAATAAGAAAGTAATGGAGATTGGGAGAGCCGAGTGTAACCCAACAGGTAATGTAAGACCTGAATGAAGCCCGATGCATGCATAAGGGGCAACTGAAGGCAATAAGATCACAACCATTTGGGTTGGTTGAGTCCATTGGGATAAATGGACAGTGGTAGGACAATGATGAGAAAGGTAACATGAAAGGTAAAGTAAATGGGCTTGAGGTAATAGATGCCTTGGCTATATTGGAAATCGTTGTTCTCAATGTTGTGCATGTTGTGTACAGATAAAGGAAGATCTCTTATCCTTGACCTTATGAACATTGGTAGTTGTGTTGTGATCATGATTATGCTAATGTTTGTGTGTGTGTGTGTGTGTGTGTGTGTGTGTGTGCGTGTGTGTGTGTGTGCGCCATTGTCTAACATGGTCGTCAGGGATCATTCTTATGGAAGAATGATTGCTTTATGCAGGAGAATGGCATGAAAAGCTTCCTGGTTATGAGGAGTCAAGTGGGTAGAGTAGCCCTGGAAAACCTACGAGGTTAGTGTCATGTGGATATGATTTTGATATTATGTG
Organism: Pinus taeda; assembly: GCA_000404065.3. Classification (NCBI taxonomy): domain Eukaryota; kingdom Viridiplantae; phylum Streptophyta; class Pinopsida; order Pinales; family Pinaceae; genus Pinus; species Pinus taeda. Next base: position 65,921 of record APFE031055703.1, on the reverse strand, counting down.
CTTATAACTATGCCCATGTTTATGTTATGGACACGCAATGTTGAAAGATACATCTGTGGAATGAAATTCATGTGATCTGTGGCATGCTAGGACAAGCATGGATAGTGAAAATACCCCATAGACCTGGGACTTGGGTTGTGGATACACATGGTAAAATGTGAGAAAGACACTAGAGGCAATTTTGCCTGGTAGAGACGGTATGGTCTCTCGATGTGCAATATTGTTGTTATGTACATGTTGTGTTGTGTACATGTTGTACATGCTATGTTGTGTACATGTCGTACATTTTTTGTTGTGTACATGTGGTACAATGTCATGTGTATTGTGTATTCGTTCTATTGTGATAGGTGTATGTGTTATGTTGTACACCGTGTGTAGGTGTATGTGTTGTGTTATACATCATGTCTGGGTGTAAGTGTTGTGATGTATGTGTATGTGTATGTGTATGTGTATGTGTTGGGGATTAAATCTCAAGATCCGTGGAGGTTGTGGGCTGAAGCCTTGTAACAGCTAGGGTTCCCTAGAAGCTATGGGTTGGAGCCCTGTAACAACTTGGGTTGCTTAGAGGTTGGGGGTTGGATCCTTGTAACAACTTAGGTTCCTTGGAGGTTGTGGGTTGGAGCCTTGTAACAACTTGGGTTCCCTAGAGGTTGTGGGTGAGATAATAGTCCTAGGAGCCCTAGATAGCTTGGGATGAGACTAATCTTGTGTCGTTGATGTTAAGGGTTGAGACAATATAGTCTCTGGACATCCTTGTTGTTGATTGTAGTGGCCAATCTAGGGTGCTAGATTAGACTAGATTTATTATCGACCTGGGTAAGTAAACTTCGAGGCGTGTGCCTAAAATATATAGGCATAAAGGATTCCTAACTAAGTGTTTGTGGTGATAGGCGACAGTACTTCTTTATAGAAGGTTGAGGTATGTTTCCTCTCACTTTAACACTCAGATTACCAAGATTATCTAACTGTCTTAGAGATACAAAGTATAGCTAGACTGAGATTTGAATCCCCTTACAAGGATGTTGTGCACAAAACTCTGTCTAGTTAACACTGAAGCACTCATAAAGAAATCAAAAACACACTGAACTTTAAATACATACGCAAACAGAGTTCATGGAAATGCCTTAAAACATAACGCTGGACCAAATCTCTTACAAGACCTGATTCAATGATCTAACGATGATATCTTTAAGCAAGCACCATGGATTCCATTTGTGAGAAATCGTAATCGAATTGACAAAATCATTAGCATGGAAATAACATTAAAAATATGCGTTCTATGTAAATTCAAGAGCTGTGAAAATGATATTAAATGACATGCATTGAAAAGCAATGGAAATGTGTTCTCTGTAAATTTAAAAACAATGAAAATGAAAGGCACAGTATACCAATCCACTTAGGGCCCGTCCACGTTTCAATGGTACACTGGAATGAGCTCAATCAATTAAAAATGTTAACGCATAGACAATGCTGGAGTGAAATCGTAATTGTATTCAAACACTAAGAGTTGCAATCACATATATGAATTCGGTTTTTTAAAACAATACACAGAGGTAACATAACATTGTTCAAAAACAAAATGATATAGAGTTTTTATTACCTTCCTATCTTGAGTCGAATGCACATTCATTGAAGCAGTTGTTCTTGTTTTTACAGTGGAATGATTTGCGGTCATTCTAAGATGAACCAGTTTCCCAAAAAGACAAAACGAAGCCAGTTTAGAAACCATGGCTTTTACTGCCTTTGTAACCAAAAGGCTGGGGTTTGACCCAGCGTTGACCGCATAAGTAGGAGCTTTTGATCTGCTGTAAAATCAATTTTTCTTCATGCTTGTACATTCAGGAGCTCGTCCTTATCCACTGCTTTGGCTTGCCTGTCATGCCATGTGTCAGATGATAAACTATTTACAAGATGTGATATCTTCCTGAGACCTTTTTGTTAAAAATTCCTAATTTCTAACATAAAAACTCATAAATTAACTTTAATGCGAACTAACGACTATAACGCTATTAACTAATCAATTTCAATGGATGTAAAGAGGTCTATGGAGGGAAAAGATAGGCAATTGATGATGTTTTTAGAAGAAAAAGAGGGTAATGGAATGGTACCAACATTGATATTAAGGGTTCAGATGGTATAGTCTTTGGAAAACCTTGTTGTTGATATGGAAGAGAAGGCACTAGGTGATTACTGGATTTGGCAACCGATCTAGTGTGTGTACGTGGTTAAAGAGAAGAGAAGGCATTGGGTGCTTGTCGGGTTTGGCAACTAATTCAATGTGTGTACGGAAAGAACAAAGACAAAAGAAAAGAACCATTTAAAATATAAGTATCACTATTTTATTTCAGTTTTTGATTATGCTCATAGTCTATGATTCTGATTTATGATGGTTGAGTTTGGAGCTAACTAGATGTAACATGTTTATACATGATGATTTGATCAAAAAGTTAATTTGACTTGTTGTGACAGGAAATAAACAAAATTGAAAGTGTACCTTATTGACGAGCTATCAATGAGGTATGCTCTGAATTTATTTCAATTCCTTTTGAGTGTAATTCCAATTATGTGCTTGGTACAAGAAAGCATGGAAATGCCCAGTTTGGGTGGTTGGAACTGGTTGCAGGAGAGTAAGCAACAACAATGAAAGAAATTGGAACCTGCAACAGTGTGTTGGTAAAGCATTCAGGAGCAGGGCCATTGTGGGACACTAGTACCCAATAATGTCCATTGATTTCCATAAGCATGTTATGACCGGTATGATGGTTTTGAGGTAGGCATATGCCTTGGTTTTTGACCTTCCGTTGTGAGGAAACCTTGCTAAGGGATGAATCACTCGAGGTACTATGTAGCAGAAAAGGGGATGTCGGGGAACTTGGAAGGTGAGTGACTAAACATAAGGGGGTGACCAGATTACCTGAGGGATTGGGAAGCAGAGAAAGGAAGGCCGAGGAATAATTTGTTTAGGTAATTAGCATTGCCAGATGGAATCAAAAGCACATTGGGAGTGTGCCTTGGAACAATGATTCGGTAACTGTTCACTAAGATAACAAGTAGCGCAAGGATTATAGCAGTAGACATTGGATGTAGACTTTGATCTTAGCAGTGGATTTTGGACTTCTTGGGAAGGAGGTGAATCCTGATACTAGTTGGAGGGAGGAGGTGTGAGCAATTGGATTCCTTTGTTGTTAATGAGGGCATCATATTCTTTTATTTGCTAGTTAGAGGAAATGTGCATATGTGTATATGTGTATATCATGGTAAATATTGTATCGAGTTATGTTTATAAAGCTCCATAAATAGTATGTTTATTTGTTGGTTGAAGCAAATGTGCATAAGTATACGTGTTATCATTGTAAATAATGCATTGAGTTGTGTTTATAAAGCTCCATAAGCAGTGGGTTTATCATATTTTCAGCAGTTGTCATTATAAATATTGCATTGATTTGTATTATAAATCTCCATAGCAGTATGTTTGTTGGTCATAAGCATCATAGAACATTGAGGACAGTGTCCCCCCAAGGGGGAGGGGTTTGTAATAGCCCTTGGTGGATTTTCCATGTAAATAAAAAATAAGACCAAGGTCATGGGACACATATTCCAAGTTGAATGGTGGGTAAACATTATAGTGGGCATCACTTGTGGTTTAATAATGGCTATGGAACTTGGCAAAGGTAAAGAGACAATAAATGGTATTCAGTTAAGAAAATAAAGAAAAATAAGAGAAAAGGAAGGTGAAGAGACACAAATGTGCATGCAAGGGGAATTAGAGAGAAAATGAAGGAAAAGAAAAGGAAAAGAAAAAAAGAAAGGAAGAGACTAAACATCAATGATAAAAAAGGCACCTAAGAAACAATTGGCAACGTTTGCTCATCTTTTGATCAGGATCAACAAAGGAGAGAGAACAAGCACTTTGACTAGCAATAAAGGAAATTTAGGGCGTGTAAGAGGAAGTTTGGATAGCAGCAAGTGAGGACAAAAAATAGTTGTGGATTGTAGGTAACAATGTGCATGCAGGATTTAGCATGTTGGGGTTCAAATGCATGGTGCATGCATTGGTTATTTGTTTATGCTCGCTATCATTAGCTTGGGGTTTTCCTGGATTGACAATGCCTTCAACCTTACCTTGCCATTTCCTGGATAGCCATGATGTAGTGGGTTCTTTGTTTGGATTTTTGGTTGGTTCTTAATTTCCTTATGGTTGTGGGTTAGGATAGAATCTCTGGAGCTTAGGAACAACTTGGGTTCCTTAGAGACTATGGGTTGAAATGGGATATCTCTAAAGCCTTATAATAGCTTAGGTTCCTTGGAGGTTCTGGGTTAAGATAGAATCCTTTAAGTTGTGGACAACTGGGGAAGAGACCAATCTGGTTGGTATTAGTGATTTCTAGACCAATTAGGTGAAATCACTGTGGTTGAGGGTTGAGGTGGTTTGGCCTCTGGAATCCCTAGTTGGTTATGTTTTTGTGTAACCCATATGATCCCACATTCATGCTTGGAATATGGCGCAAAGGTGATTGGTTGAAAGAAAGTTTTGGTTCAGCCAATCTATGGTCGAGTGGTACGTGGAGGTCCCTGACTTGGTTGGAATTTTCTTATGTTTATATGAGTTATATTCCTATTGTGATCTATGAGCACCTATACTGATTATCATGTTGATCTTAAGGTTGATTTGTAATGGTTTCTATTTTGGTTATATGTTGGTTATATACATGGTTCTATGATGTGCTCTAGTTATGGCTCTTGTTCTTGACTTGATAAGTTATTGAATGGCTGATGAATGCATGGGCTAACAAGTGTCATTGCAACTATTTGAGAGGGAATTTGACCTTCTTGATGATTCTTTGATCAAATTCAAAATTTGATGATCATATATCCATTCAAGACCTGTAACTTCTATGTTTATCATATGTTTGACAAAATGGCTATCATTTAGTAGGCATGTTTAGGTCAAGATCTTGCTCAAGTTTTGAATGGTTGGAATTGTTATCATATTAGTTTTGTTTATGAAAAGTCATAGGCAGCTCTGGATAGTGGTCTAGAGGCTAGCTTGAAAAGGTGGCATAGATCTTGCCACCACATGCATAGAACTAGAAAATTCTGGTCATAATCGCATGTAGGTAGGCTTATGGGTGTGGTTGGAACCTCATAACCACATGCATAGTATGTCAAGTGTGCGGTTGGGAGGTGAAGCTAGTGAAAAACTAGTTCTAGCTCAAGATTTGGTCATCATAGGTTATGGATTGATTCTGGGTGATCTAGTGCTCCTGAGAGTTATTAATAAGTTTTTGGTTTGTAGGACCCACTTCTATAACTGGAACTTGGAGATTGGGTCATGTGATAGTAGCACTCATCTAATTTTTACCTTAGAGAGCTTGTGAAGACAGGTAAATGTGGGAGGGGTGGTTACATCAAGCCTTCTACCCATTGATTCCAAGTTTGAGAAACAAATCAAAAAAATTATGGTTTTGTGTCCAAATGAAGTTATAGTAGTGTTGACGATGCTGGACCCCCCAACATGTCAAGGGGATCTCCCCGATAAGAAGTCCCAATTAGATCTCAAATTGTTTGGTGTAGGAGTCCCAGTAGTGGGTCATAAGGTAATGCCTTAACCGCAGTGTCACACAGAGGCAAGTAGAATATCTATGTCAGTAGTAAGGGCGCGACTGATGCAGTGAGTCAAGGAAGGTGTATGAGAGGTTCCAACACTTCGAAAGGGGAAGGAGGTTAAGGTGAGTTCTAGGTTGAAAGGGATTAGTCCCAACTCAGCTAGGAACAAACAACACAGGACATGCACATCTTTCGGTGGAGCAATACACTCGGAAGTGACAGTCACATCATACAAGGTAAGATAACATGTACAACACTCATGGATCAGTCCGAGACGAGTGTGACAGTTGTTATAGCAAGGTTTAAGTGAAAGGCTTGTTTGATGTTCGGTAGAGCAGTCGACACAGACAGTGACAACATTAACAACATATGCAACACATTAAAAACAAGATTCATATAATTGCATGCAAATTAGTTCATACACAACTATGTTATGAAACCAGCTCACAAAAAGATAGAAAAGAGAGATCAACGCCTTAGAATTCAGCCTCTTCGAGAGGGAAACCTCCTTTGCATTACACAAATGAACAATTCTTGGAAGATTCAAATGACAAAACCTCCTTTCTATATATAGGAGTCTAAGGAGTCACAATACAACCCAGCCGACCTAACAATAATAATATAAAGCCACAACAATAAAAATAGAGGGATTCTATGGGGCACAGTAATAGAAATATGGGGACAATAGGGGCCCAACAATATTAATGATACAACTACAATAGTAATGGGGTAATCACTAGTATTACAGGGACCTAACAAACTACGTAAGTTAAACAACATATATCATTAAAGCAACCGGAACAGTCCAACTACAATAACAACATATGCATGAAAATGTGTTGGCTCTTTATTATAAGTCACAATCATATAATACATCCATGTAAACCTGCTAGCCCCAATAGTGGAACGTTACAACCACATCCATCTACTCCTCCAAAGAGATGTACTGGCTCCATGCAGTGGAGAAGCCAAGGCGCATTATAATATTGTCCAAGCCTTCTTCAAGATAGTCTTAGTAGAAGCTTGGCTTACCAAAATCCTATACAATGAGTTTTGAGGGGCTATTTATAGCAAAGAGTTGGGTGAACCTTGACATTCTCCTTTGTGACTGTTCAACTACCCTCATGACTCTTCACCTACTCTATGATTGTTACATCCAATTGTTGACACTTGACTTACACTTGACATGACTCAACATTACAATGCACATGTACTCATGTGAGACAACATGGCTTGAGCAAGCCTTGCAAGACATCACTGACACTCAGTCCACTGTGGTGAGACCAACTCTTTGACATGCTTGTGATGGTGAAGTTGGTGATCTGGTGCCAAGCTTGGTCATCCGTGATGGTGTGCATGCACCTCATGGTGATATCTTGTTGAAGCCAACTCCTGCTTTCGTTGCAACCGGTGCATTGGTTCAGCCCCTTCATCCAACTCGTCTGCTAACATGTGCATGGTCTTCTTGGGTGCGGCTGAACCAGAAACACACTGATGCATAATGTCCATGTTGATCTTCAAGTGTGTGCTAGTGGTCATGCGCATCAACTTGCTGAAGTACATGTTCGGCTCCAGTTGGACTTGCTTTTTGTCTTCGCATTGGTGAGTGTTTTGAATGGGTTGGATTGCATGCATGCACACAATGACATGCATGCTACTAAATCCCTTGCATGCGATCAACCACACTTCTCACCATGTTTGGTCTGTATTAGTTGCTGGGATGGATCTTTAACTTGTTCGGGCGTAGTTTCATCCGTGAGCACATGTTTTTCCCACTGTTGTTCCTGATCCTCCTGCAACTCATTTATTGTCTGCACAACTTCATGTTCTTCCTGAGTTGCCACTTCAACACATGCAACTCCTTCTTTGTTACATCTTCTACCTTTGCGTGATCTTCATGTTGCGTTGTCACTCCATATCCAGAGTCTCCAAAGTTGCTTTCATCATCAATGGACCTGTTTGAGCTTGCAACCTTATTCCACCTTCGTGTTGTCAACAACCCTCCTCTTGAATTCATTGCATTTGGTATGTTGTCTTCAGCTGTTGTTCATGATGTTGTGTGCTTTGATGCTACCACTTGATGTCCTTGTCTACAAAAAACTTGATGTCTTCATGAGTAGGCAAGCTCATAGGCACTTGATCGACTTCATCCCTAAGCGTGCTCTGAATGGTTTCCTCGTCTCTACTCTCTTGGAAACCATTGTACCTGTACTGCTGAGAGGCATATGAACACCTGTGATACCTGGAGACATGGAAACATTCGTAGCAACAATTTGTCAGTTGAAAACCAAAATGAACATGAGAACTGACTTGCAACATACCTGGGTGAATGATCATGAAGGTTGCGCAATTTCGGCCAGGAGGTCAGGAGACTGACTGCCAAGACTGCTCAAGGCACAGTCTGGGTTGTTGGGAGACTTGTTGACTGTTGGAACTGCGTAATGCATAGTCTAGTCTAGCTGCTGACTGCTAGGATTGCGCAATGCACAATTCCAACTGGGAAGGACTATTGGCCTAGGGACAAATTTGCGTAATTTCTTGGGCCAAGCAGCCACTATCCTCCAGAAATGTGAAAAACAATCCTGGAGGCTAGTGCTGGGCAGGAATGAGCAAAACAATCCTGAAGGCTAATGCTAAGTAGGAATGTGCAAATCTGGAGAGGAAGGTGAGCCTTCCCTCCCCAGATTGCGCAATGTAGCCTTGGTGAAGGTAGAGTCTAGGCCAAGGTTGGCTTGACTCACTGACGGGAAACTGAAAGCAACTAAGACAGTAAATGCATGGTGACACTAAGTGATAGCATAAGTCATTGACAGTGCATGAAAAACATGAATGAAAGATTCAAAAAATAGATCAACATGCATGAGGGTGACGCAGTTCGCCGGTTGGGCGAACGTTCGTGCAAAACAATTTCATGCATGCGATAACAGTGAGATAGCAACGAAAACTGAGACAAAGCTAGGACAAGCTAGTATACATGTAAACGACAACAAACATTCAAATAAATCAAGCAAACAATACTCCCACGAGTGAAAACACAAAAAGCGACAGAAATGCAGTACAAGGCATGGGAAGCGAGCTTACCTAAAACAACTGAGCTGAATGTGACGGCTGCTCCTAGATGTGATGTGGGATGTCAGAGCTACAAGGTTGATGTGAGGAATGAGTTCTACAATGCCTGTTTTATTAGTTTTGATAACATTGAGGCTATGACATGCATTCCACAAATCTAGGAGAAGCAACACTTGGTGGGAAGGTTATGAATCGCTCCTTGCATGTAACCTCCAACTGCTAAACATAGATCCTTGAAATAAGGGATGCCTTTGCATGCTACCTTTGGAGAAGCATTCCATGCATACAAGTCTATTTTTCTCAGTCCCGGAGGGAACCGGTCAACTCAACTACACATGCAAGAGACTGCTCAACTGCTGGAGAAAAATGTGCATTTTTGGCTGGGAGATGGGTTGGTTGCCAGGAAATTTGCGTAATTTCTAGGCATAGCAGCTCACTACTACCCAGATTTGCGCAAATCATGGGCTGAACAACGTGTTGTTGGGAAAATTTGTGCAAATCCTGCTGGGAAGGTTGGCTGGTAGGATTGCACAATCCTGGAGCCCAACAAGTTGTCAAAGAGGATGGCATAATTTTTGGAGGGAAGTCTGGTTGCCCTCTAGAAATGCGCATTTTTCAAGGGGAAGCTACTCAGCCTGCAGCTAGACCAAGTCCAGGTGAGCAACCTGTGAGGGGAATGGATCAATTGTGATCAACAGGCTGCCTTTGTACGAATAAAACACTTGAAGCTTGAGTACTTGACGAAGCAAGACAAAGTGTTGTGTAAGATTGGTAGGGAGGCTCCAAACAGGCTAAGGTAAAATTTTGGAGCGTGATTGTAGCCGCTACAACAAGTAGAATGGGAGAGAGCTATAACTTTCAAGAGCAGATAAAACAATTGTTATTGGTTTATGATTTGACCCAAACAAAGGGATAATCTAGGAGAGGAGGGTGATATTTTCCTCCAACAATAAATTGTGAACGAGGAATTTTTCTAGTATAGCCATAATGTGCCTTGGGCTTATCCTTTTTATTAGACCAGGTGTACTTTATTTTTATAGGTTTTAGGTCAACAAAATAAAAGAAGGTGATAATGTCTTAAAAAATTTCGTGGAAAGGGTCCCTGACTAAAGAACCCCCTTTTTTCTCCCAGTTATGGATTGTGATGTTGAAATCACCTGCTATAATGTTATTTCTCTATGGGAGTGAACCTTTTTAAATTTAAAAGAGAGTTCTAGCAAGTGATTTATCATGATACGTATTGGGAAAATAGAAATTGATAAAATTCATTGTCTTACCTGTCAAAATGTGTAGGAGACAAACTACAATCTGATGCTTTGATGACAAGTCTTGCATGAGGTGGAAGTTCCCTATTGACCAAATTATGCATATTCCTCCTAAAGCTCCTTTGGAACTGATTTCTTTTTATTCGTTGTTTGACCAATTATTCTTCCCTTTTTGGAGGGTTATTATCCCCTCCATCTTAATGTCCCAAAGCAATAAAATTTGGGGGTTTTCTTCCTTAATTAGGTTCTTCACTAATTCCCACTTGTCTTTGTTAGAAAATGTAAAGCACCAACTTATTATATCTTATTTTCCTTAACCTTGATAGTGCTTGTGAATCCTTATCTTATTTAGTTAGATCTTTCATAAAACAATATAAATAACAATAACAACAACAAAATAGGACACATATATAGGCTCTCAGTCATGGCAAAGCCCCTCCAAGGGGAAAACCTAAAACCTCTTCTCTTCTTATAATATGCTTCAAATGAGATACAAAGATGCAATCCTTAAACCAAGTTCTTCTCCCAGTACCAAGCCAACCCTTCTGCATGTCCTTCCTTTAATCTGCACCAAATTTCTACACACTGCAACTTCGACTTGCCAGCTATAGGACTACTACTCGATCTGCAACTTTGACCCTACAATTTTGGTCTTGCAGCTCCTAAAGAAACCCTAGATCAACCTCCTCCTAGGACCTTCCAAGATCAAGACAACTCTTCCTAAGGTTAGCGAGGTCTAGACCGAGTTTCCTTCCTCCCAACTAAAAGATGTTGCACTTTTTCCTACTACAACTCAGTCCTGCAACTTTGGCCTCTTTCTGCAGCCCAAGAACCCTAAAATTTCACACATGTGAGAGAGATAGAGCCTAAAAACCAAGAATTTTTGTTCTTCTTCCTTCTCCTTGACTTCCGCTCTCCTTCTTGCAACTACCTGGCTATAGATCGAACTCTTTCTTGTAGATCAAACTTGTGAGTGTGTGTGTCTCAAATGAACTTGAACTTCTCCTTTATATAGTCTTCTCAAGGGGTCGAATTCCCTTCTTTAGGCCGACTGAATGATCCCAGGGCCAACTTGTACTCTTGAAGATTCTAGGACTTTCTAGACTCAAAAATAATTATTATGACAATTACAAATTACTCGGAAGGGTCCTATAAACATGGTGTTGACTCCATTGAATCATGACAATAAATCTAAGACCTAGCAAACCCTAGAAGCATGAAGAACTTGCTTTTACCTAGAAGGCCATCAATATTGAGCATGAAACCCATGCTTTAATAAATAATAACTTTCTTTCTTCTTTTCTTGTTTGTTACATAGGATATATATTGAAATTAGTACAATAATTATGAAGACTAAAACTAGTTACATTTCTCAACACTCCCTCTTAATTGGATAGGTATTCATAATTGTATAACCAATACAACATCATATCTAAAACTGAGGATTTCTCACAAGAAGAGTCGAACTGATAAGCCATATTGTAAGCATCATTATCATGACCAAGATTGTCCCTAAGGCCTAACTAGACAAGCTCTACTTTAATCAATAGCATTATGTTGGGAGGCCTTATGTGTGATACCGCATTACCTCTATAAGGTACATACCCCATCCATATGGCTACAAGGTATGTCCTTTTAGGACTATTCTTATCTTAGATCTCCAATCCTGAGTCTTCAAAGAATGTTAGTCCTCTTCGACCACTCTTGTCTTAGATACTTGTCTCATCCTCAAAGAGTGTTAGTCCCTTTCCTTTATTGGATGTTATATCCTTAAGGAAACCACAAATTCTTATCCAATCCTTCACCATTCTCTATTCATCACCTAAAGAGGAGAAGGCACATTTGATGTCCAACATCACTCCCTCTCAACCAAAGAGGACATCCCTATTCTCCCTTATTCTTGAGCATATAACCTTGCTCCTATTCAAGAGACTCCTTTGCTCCCTCTTAAATCTAGAGGATATTTCTGACTTCCTTTCTATTTGGGATGTCAACACCACAAGCCTCAGATCTTGCCTTCTTAGGGTATCATCTATCAGTTCTTCATCACTGCCTAACTCCCTCTTTCTTTCGCATCTCTTGCATCAAGCTTGCTACTTTCCGAGGTATCATGGAGCCACCTTCTCTCTTTGATCTTGTGACAGGTTCCAAGCCAATCTTCTTGCTCATCACTTTCTTCTTTGATATGAAGGCATTACATAGATCCTTTACAAACTTCAAGCTAATCATAGCTTCTTCTTAAAAGTGATCTTCCTTCGACCTCTAAGTTATCTTCTCATACCACTACCTTTTAATCAAGATGTCCACATCCTGACTTCAAAGTTGCTAGGTACTAGATATCAAGCTTCCCTCAATAACTTTCATCTATACAATTGAACTTACATCAACTACCATCATATATCCCTGCAACATTCTACCAAGTAGCAAAGTAATATGTTAACCAGATAACCAACAATAGTGAAAATCAAACTTACCTCATCATCATGACCTTCTCACCGACATCCTTATTGACCATCTCCACTTGAAACTTCCTTCATGCATTAGAATTCCCAAGGATCGAACTTGATTACCAAGTTAGAAATTTTCTTCTGGAGATTATTATTGGATGTTAATCATTATTTTACATATTTTAGAGAAAGTCTTAAATCTTTTATACATCCTTAAGTAAGTCAAATCCGAAGCATCATATATACATATACCTAAGCATATTTTATGACCAACTTTGTTTCACAATATTCTATACACATGAATCTTATCCAAAGTTTACATGAGCTTGACTCCTTTCCTTTCTCTTATTGTTTTGCTTGTTTGGACATTCCCTCTTAAAGTGTCCAAATTCACTACATCCAAAACATTGCACTTTGGACATGTCTTTCTTCTTGGACTTCCCAACTTTCCCTTCTTCAACTTCTTGACTCATGATATAAAGGCTTGAGATTTCTCATCTAATCCAATATCATCCTTGATCTTGATTCCTGATTCTTCTAATATGCACTATGCCCACAACTCTTCAAAGGGAATTGAATCCTTCTTAGAGTAGATGCTTGTTGCAAAGTTGCTCCATTCTAGTGGCAATGCATTTAGTACATAAATGGTCACTTCCGAATCAGTAATAGGTTCCCCAAGTACTTGCAGATGATATCTTAGTTGAGAAACTCTTAGGAGGAAGGATGTCACATCCTCATCCTTTGATTTCTTCATTTTGTATAGCTTTTTTCTTAATGACATATTTTGACCTATTGTACTTAACGAAAACAAATTCACTAGATTTTCATACATAGCCTTTGAAGTCTTCAAATTTTGAACAAGAGAATCCTTAAATGATTCAACTATGATCCTTTGAGTTCTTACTTCCCCTTTCTTGTACTTTGCTAGTTCTTGTGTCTTATCTTTTTCAGGTTTAGTAATTTCTCTAGAAACATATTCCATTACTTCTTATTTTGTGAGTATTAAGTCAATTCTTTTATTCCATGCTAGATAGTTTGAAGCCCCAACAAGCTTATTGGTCTCATTATAGAAAGAACCCATATGAATTGAAGAATCAGACATAGTGTAATAATATGTTACATACTTGAGATCATGATTTTTTTCTTGACGATGTCTTGAATCTTCTTAATGTCTTCAAGACCTTTGGATAGTTATTGATGATGTCCTTGAAAGATGTTCCCTAGGATTCCTCCACCAACAACTTCCAAGATTGATGCCTTGCAAATAGACTTCCCTTTTACGAGATCAACACCCTCCTTGAGACATTGATGTAGTCTTGATCTTATTCAATGTAGAAACCCTAGATAAGAAGGGTCTTCTACCAACTAGTCTTTGTCCAGATCCTTCAAGTGACAATTTTTCTTTGTTATTTCAGGCTTTGAGAGCTTCCTCCCTTTTGATCAACAATTATTTTCTAGTGTCCTTCCAACTACCTTCCTTGTTTACCTTATCTCTAATACAATGTTAGAAAATTTAAAGCGACAACTTATTATATCTTATTTTCCTTAACCTTGATAGCACTTATGAATCCTTAGTTATCTTATTTAGATTTCTTTCATCAAACAATATCAAGAACAATAATAACAAGAAAAGAGGACACATATATAGGCTCTTAGCTAGGGCAAAACCCCTCCAAGGGGAAAACCCAAAAACTCTTATCTTCTTAGAATATACTTCAGATGAGATACAAAGACCTAATCCCTAGAACAAGTCCTTCTCCTAGTACCAAGTCTACCCTTCTGCAACTCCTTCCTTGAATCTGCACCAAACTGCTACACACTTCAACTTTGACCTACCAGCTACAAGATTGTTACTCGAGCTGCAATTTGACCCTGCAATTTTGGTCTTGCAGCTCTTGAAGAAACCCTAGATCAACTTCCTCCTAGGACCTTCTAAGAGCCAAACAAATCTTCCTAAGGTCAATGAGGTCTAAACAAAGTTTCCTTCTTCCCAACTACAAGATGTTGCACTTCATCCTACTGCAACTCAGTCCTACAACTCTAGCCTCTTTCTGCAGCCCAAAAACCCTAGAATTTTGCACGTGCAAAAGAGATAAAGCCCAAAAACCAATAAATTTTGTCCTTATTCCTTCTCCTTGTCTTTTTCTCTCCTTCTTGCAACTACCCAGCCATAGATCAAACTCTTTCTTATAGATCGAACTTGTGAGTGAGTGTGTCTCAAATGAAGTCAAACTGCTCCTTTGTATAGCCTTCTCAAGGGGTCGAATTCCCTCCTTTAGCCTGACTTGATGATCCCAGGGCCAACTTGTACTCTTGGAGATTCCAAGACTTTCTAGACAAAAAAATAATTATTTTTACAATTACAAATTGCCTGGAAGGAACTTATAAACATGATGTTGACTCCATTGAATCGTGGCAATTGATCCTAAGACCTAAAAAAGCCTAAAAGCATGAAGAACATGCTTTTACCTAGAAGACCATCAATAATGAGCATAAAGCCCATGCTTTAGTAATAATAACTTTCTTTCTTCTTTTCTTGTTTGTTACATAGTGTTGAAAACGCAACAAGAAAACCCTATTTTAATTTTGTCCATGAATTAATTTAGGAATAAAATTGTAATTCCACATCTCATGACAACTTGTATTAGTTAACTAAGTTAATTTGACTTAGTTGGCTTAGTTAATTTGAGTTGAGGGTCTAACTAGAGTCATGCAGAGTGTCTCCTACATTATAGGAGTCCTTGTTGAGTTTATTTTGAGTTGTAATTAATTAATTCAGTTCAACTGAGTTAAATTCGGCTAAACTAGTTCCAACTATTTGAGGAACTAGTGGGAGGTCTAGTAGTGTGGCGTTGCATGTAGTGGAGAGTGGCGCTGCCTATAGTGATCAACCAGT